>PTEX01000314.1:593225-622716 GCA_003342815.1 Eudromia elegans
GCAGAGTCAAATTGGAGGCCTGTGGCCAGTGGTGTCCCCTAGGGATCAGTGCTGGGCCCAGTGCAGTTCCATTTGTTCGTCAGTGACTTGACACCCTGAGGAAGTTTGCTGATGACACCAGACTGGGTGGAGTGACCGACACCCCAGAGGGTTGCTGCCATCCAGAGGGACTTGGATAGGTTGGAGAGTTGGGTGAAGAGGAACCTCATGAGATTCAACAAAGATAAGTGCAGGGATAAGTGCATGTGGGGAGGAATAACCGCAGGCACCAGTACAGATTAAGGGCTGAGCTGCTGGAAAGCAGCTCCACAGAGAGGGATTTGGGAGTCTTGGTCACCAACAAGTTAACCATGAGGCAGCAATGTGCCCTCATGGCCAAGAAGGCCAATGGGATTTTGGCCTCCCTAATGGGATCAGGAGGAGCATTGCCAGTAGGTCAAGGGAGGTGATCCTGCCCTTCTACTGAGCCCTGGTGAGGCTTCACCTGGAGTACTGTATGCAGTTCTGGGCTCCCCAGTACAGGACGGATGTGTTGCTCCAGAGAGGGTTCAGCAAAGCTCGACCAAGGTGATCAAGGGATTGGAGCACCTACCATATGAGGAAAGGGTAAACAAGCTGGGATGACAAGGATGAGAGGATCAATGTATACAAATTCCTGAGGTATGATTGTAGGGAGGAGAGGACTAAACTGTTCTCTGTGGTGGCTGGTGAGGGTTTTAAACTGAAACACAGGAAGTTTCATCTCCATGTGAGAAGGATGTTCTTTACTGGGAGGGTGATGGAGCCCTGGTACAGGCTGCCCAGATAGGTTGTAGAATCTCCTTCTCTGGGGAGCTTTCAAACCTGCCTGGATGCCGCCCTGTGCCACGTACTGTAGGTGTGTGTGCTTGAGAAGGGATGTTGTACTAGATAATCTCTAGAGGTCCCTTCCAACCCTAAAGGTTCTGTCTGTAATGAGATTCTTGATAGTGAGAGTGATGTGTAGCTCCTGGAGAGGGTCCAGTGACGAGCAACAAAGACAATTAAGGGACTGGAGCACCGACCGTATGTGGAAAGGTTAAACAAGCTGGGCCTGTTTAGCCTAGAGAAGACAAGGCTGAGAGGGGATCTAATCAATATGTATAAATACCTGAGGTATGATTGAGGACTAAACTATTCTCAGCAGTGGCTGGTGATAGGACAAGGGGCAATGGTTTCAAATTGAAACACAGGAAGTTCCATGTCCATGTGAGGAAGAAGTTCTTTACTGGGAGGGTGACGGAGCCCTGGAACAGGCTGCCCAGAGAGGTTGTGGAGTCCTCTCCTCTGGAGATCTTCCAAACCCGCCTGGATGCCGCCCTGTGCCACGTGCTGTAGATGTCCCTACTGGAGCAGGGGGGTTGGCCTAGACGATCTCTAGAGGTCCCTTCCAGCCCTCAGATTCTGTGACTCTGTGATTCTGTGAAGGGAGAGAAGACTGAAGGAAAATTTTGTAAGACCTTTTAAGCATATCAATGGTTCCTTCAGAGAGGGAATAATTTGTTCTCCATAACCAAGACATCATACCCAAGACTGAACTAGTGGGATTAAATTGCAAATTCAATTTAGACAACAAAGATTTTTAAACAAAATAGGAAAGCACTAGTCAGATCTGTATTCAGGTTGTGAGACTATCTTCAGATTTTTTCAGGAGAAAGCACAGATTGAATCAGGAAGTGTAAAAGCACACAAGATTAAAATATTGTGTTAAATATTTTTAAAATGTAATTCCTGTCAGATTAGTAAATGTATTTTGCTCATTTTTATGTAGCAAGACTAATGCTGAAAAGACAGACATGGCAGCCAAGAAGTGAATAACAGACTGCTTTTCCAAATGTTTTCTTTTATGTTTTAGTAGCTTTAAATTAATTAGGTGAAATTAATCTATCAGCTATCATATGAAGAAAGGTTAAACAAGCTGGGCCTGTTTAGACTAGAGAAGAGAAGGATTAGAGGCAATCTAATCAACATGTACAAATTCCTGAGGTATGATTGTAGGGAAGAGGAGGCTAAACTGTTCTCTGTGGTGGCTGGTAGCCCCCTTGATAGGACAAGGGGTAATGGTTTTAAACTGAAACACAGAAAGTTTCATCTCCATGTGAGAAAGAAGTTCTTTACTGGGAGGGTGACAGAGCCCTGGAACAGGCTGCCCAGAGAGGTTGTGGAGTCTCTTTCTCTGGAGAGCTTCCAAACCCGCCTGGATGCCACCCTGTGCCACATATTCTGGGTGTCTCTGCTGGAGCAGGGGGGTTCCAGAAGCTAGCCCTTTCCAGCTCCACAAAGAACAGAAAATCACCTACATCAAAGTACATTGCAAGAGAAACAAAATGTCAGTCACTCATTGATGTTTTGGCTGCAGTTGTCCTGTGTTCAGGGAGATTAGGATTGCTCTCCCAGGCTTCCATGATACACTCCATCATGGTCTTTTCTCTCCAAGATTTTGGATCCAAAATTCTCAATTACTGAATAGAACTACAGTATTAATAATTCCAAAACAGCAGGTTATGGGGTTTATGGGGAAAGAAAACATATAAAGAGAAAATTATTAAACTACCAAAAAACATTTGCAAGTAAGCCTGCTCTCAGTTCTTCTTCCCGACTGAGTGATTATCCCTCTTGCCAGAAAAGACTGTTTGTTCTCAAATCCTCATGTTAGTTGAATCCAGGGACAATATTGCTGGGACGAGGAGACCCCAATCGTTCAAAGAAAATTCCTCCAGATTCTTCCGGCCCCTAAAATTAGCCACTGTCTTATTGGAACGTGGACAGGTTCCACAGGTCAAGTTTGCCTGCAAGGGAAAAGACATACTGCAGGGAGATACACTTTCCTCTTCTAATAGCTTCCAAACTTTTACTTACTTAGGCACATTTTAGGTAGGTAGGATGGAAGGGAAAGAGAGAAAGTTCATTTATGGTTCAGCAGGAAAGGATCCCTTTTAAGGGAAGATAAATTGCCTCCCTTAGAAATTTTAGAGCCTCCCTTAAGAGTACAGGGTTTTACTTTTCCATGAAGCAAATCACAGCCCTCAGTTTAGATAAGACACTATCATTATTTCTTTCAAGCTCTCCAGAAAAAAACAGAAGCTATGCAATGCAAAAGTTTACACACTGACTGCCCAATGTACTTTTCCCATTCACTGTTTTGGTAGAAACAGATGTCTCTTTTGCAAAAAAGAACAATCCTACAAGGATTACAAGGGCTAAATTAATATCCCACAGTGCTGCAGGGTATATTCATTCAAAGGATGAAGGAGAACTCAGACATGCACTTATTGCCATTTTTTTCCTTTGTTTGGCTAGAATGGAATGTTTTTTGATATTCCTAATATAGTGTCAGCAAAATAAACAAATAAAAAAAATAACACTGCCAGTGTTTTTTCACATTCTGGGCTTCCTGGAAATAGTTATCCAAATATCCTAGGGCACCAGCAAATACTACTCTGATAAAGTCTATTTCCCTTACTTTATGACCAAGGAAGATACAGGCATGCCACAGATGTTTAGGAGGAGTAAGTGTTAGGTGGGAATCATCTCTACCCACAAACTACCCTCCCTCCAACCCCTCAACTCCCCTCTTCACCCTCCCCACAGACACTCCTAGTCTGGATATCAGAGTTTATAAGGGCTTTTTAAATTCCTTCATCCTTCTCCCTCTCTCACACACTATATAAATCCTAAAATGTGACTGGATAGCATTCTTGTCTTCCAGAGGGCCATTTTATTCTGGCAAAGATGCCTGAATAATCCCCTCCATTTCTCAGATCCTCAAGAATATAATGCCAGAAGGAATCTCCATAAGATAGACTCATATGGCTAATGCTCTAGATTCATCAACATGCACACTTAATGCCCGTGATTGCTACTCCACTGAGACAAACAAGTTACACTTGATGCAAACACACACAAACATTAAAGAACATCTGGATGTTCAATGTTAGCAAATGGCAAGAAGGACTCACAGGCTTGGCAAACAAACTTGGAACCAGAGCCAGTTCGAAAAATGCTCTTCAGTGTGATACCTGATAAAAGCTTAATTTCTCCAAGTTCAGTTTGAGATGTTAAGCATTCAACATCATGTGCTATACTGTTTACTTCTGGAGAAGCAATAGCTTGATTAGCTCTGGCATATCTTGTAAAGGAGAAGCCAGCCTTCTTAAGTCACTACAGTTGAATTGGTCTCTTCACAAAGATTAATCTAACCTGCCTTTGGACTCTGGTAAATTTTTTACTTTTGATATTTGTATCTAAAGTAGTGCATATATCTGAAAGAATGCTACACGTTATACTTGTAATTTTTAAGCACTGTAGCACAGATAAAGGACTCAAGTGAAAAAAAGTAGAGAGAAAAAAAAAGAGAGAGAGAGAACTAATTTAATTCTCCTTTCTGGTCAACAACTATTTTGTCCAAAACATAGCTTTGAGGTCTGCTACAGCCTTTGATTTCTTAGGGATCCTGATGCAACTCATTTGGAGTTCTTTTTATCTCATCAATTAACAAGTTTTCCTTTTTTCAACACCTTATTTTTTACTATAGGGAGGAATTGCCATAAGGAGAAAGAAAGGTTTCATTAGTATAGATAGATATCAAAAGACTTTTTCAGACAGTCAGGATCTGGACACTTTTCTATCAAATCTGCTCCCAACATAAAGCAGCTCCACTTTTAAATATGGTCTGCTACTAGTTTATGATAATACTTATCAAATTCTCATTTATCTGAAGAAATTCAAAGACCTTCAGACCTGTCAGACAGATATCCAGAAAATATTGTATGACTTGACTGAGAGAAGTCTTTGATAATAAAACAGTGGAAAAAGTGTTAACATAGTTTATGAAAAGGAAAGCAAAAGTGTACTTATTAATACTCCAATGCACAAAAACTTAAGACAGTTAACCTGACACCCAAGAAATAATTATCTTAGGGAAGAGATGATTTAGATCCCTTTGTTTCTCACTAATGAATAGCATTTGAAGGATGACTGAAGTCTTCATCTCCCCTTCTTTAAAAAACATATTTTGCCCTAATGGCAGAGTTCTTTAATGAAAGATTAAGACTTCTACCTCATTTCCATTATTGTTCATTGCTTTTCCACAAAACAGCAAACATTACCACGGTCAAATAGAATCAAAATTGTATACTATCTTGTTTATTCTTTTCTCACTGATAAATTTTTCTCATGAAGAATTAATCTTTAGCTTACTATAAGCTATTTAGAAAAAAATGTCTTGATGTTTCCAATGGTATTATATGCAAAGTCAGAACCCATTCCTACATTGAATATGTAACCCTTACATATTCAATTCATATTCCCTTCACTCTTACTTCCTATATCCCCTTCATTCCTTCACACTGCGATGTGACTTGACTCTCCACAGCAGAAGCACAGTGTAGCATGCCTAACTGCAAAAAGCAGTGACAGGGAAAAGCTGAGCCTGCATTAATGATTAAGATTAAGCTCCTGCTGGCATTAGGAGAACTTTGAATGGGAACATTTTGTCAGCTGGCCTCCTCCATTGTGCAATATGAAAATAAGGGTAAAGTTTTGCATATCAACTTTTTAAATCCAAACTCAGCACCTTTTCTTTGAAAAACTCTTTGACCTTCTATTTTGAGCTTATCATTATTGCTTACCGCTAACACTGGAAAAAAATATCCTGGTGACAATTGGACTAGTAACGTAACAAATATATTTTATTTTGTTTGAAAACATGCAGTTAGATTGGAAAAGTAAGTTGAAGTCTTCTTCCTCTTCCCTCTTCTTTCTTTTCTTTTTGATAGGCACAGAAGTTTTTCTGATGGATCTTCTGTTCATGTACATGTGGGTATATAAATATATTTCAATATTTTTTACTCATGTTTCTTTCCAGAAAACTTATTTTAAATGGAGAAAAAAAATAAAGTTGAGACAGATATTTCAATTCACAGACACACGGGTCAGGCTGTAACATTTGGTTGCCTTTAGCACTTCCACAGCTATCATTCCCTTAATTTATTAATATTCCACTTTGCCCATCATTCAAAAAGAAATAAAAACAATAAAAGAGAGAAAGTATATACATACACCCTGATTGCTCTAAACCCCAAGGTAGATGCTAAAGATAAGTGCTAATATACTGTCTGATTGATGACTGTAAAGGTTCTCTGTGCTACAATTGAACTCTACATTTATGTATCAAGTATTTATTCAAGCAGACCAATAGATTCATTGCTAAGACCGTTCTTTAGTTAATGAGAAATACAGGTCAAGAAAATATAAAACAGAGCTTTTATACGTTTTCTTTGCTCATCTTCCTCTCTTTTTAAAGCTAAATTTGGGCATCAAGTCATTTCCGATGGCAGCTCATGACTATCTGGGCAGAATATGCTTTGCCCTCTCAAGTCTTCCTGGCTCAGCTCGCCCTTTTCTGTCCTGCTGGATCTCACAGTAAATCCAAGACATATTATCCTAATAACTTGCTGGCCTCTGCAGCCCCTTCTTGTCTTGCCTGCCCAACACGTTCCAGGCATGTTCACCCATCTTCATCTCCTTCCCTTTCCTTTTTAATCTCCTTTAACATTTCTACACTTTTGTTTCCTTTTCCTACACTTTTGTGTTCCAGAAACACCAATTTTCTAAAACTCATTTAATGAAAACACAGTCCCTACAGTCTACTCACAACTTTCTTATGAGTACTTCCAGTGCACTCATCAGCAGGAGCAGAATATACAGAAGCATTTTAGATTAACAGCATCAACCACGGCTGTGCAGAGTCCCCAGAATGTAACAGTTTCTTTTCCACATTCTTAAACTTTTACTTGCCCTCAAATAAAAACCTGCTTTTGCACAAGAACTCGTTCAAGTGAAGTTCTGGAGAACCAACACTCAGTAACACACAACTATGCAAATCATCTTTGATCATCTTGAGACCCACAAAAGTGTAAACATGATTGCAACTCCTTTAAGTTTAATCCTGCTTCTTTAGGTAGGCTAAGGCTACCTAAGCATACCTAAAATTCTATTTCTTAGAGAGAAATTAGTCTCACTAAGGATTATAAGCTCAAAACTCAGAATCAGTCTGTAACTCCTCAGAGATACTAAAATCAACATGATAACAAAAAGGTAGCAGGAAAATAAAATTACCACTATCTACCTATTGCTCTTAGGTGTGAAGCAACTGAGCACCAAGACAGTACGGGCTGTCAGCCATTTGGCTTCCGAGACAAAAGAACAGAATATTCAAGCCCTGCCAATCCTGACAGAAAAAGCATATCACAGATGGGGTCATATATTTTTGCAGGATAAAAAGTTAACAGCAGCAGCAAAATATTTTCGAGCTTGCAAAAGCTATTGAACCATGTCTTCAAAGGAGGAGACATCTGGGCTGGTAACAATGACCATCACAGCTGCTTCCTGGAACACAGCGCTCACTTCCCCTCTCCTTTGACTCAAACTGTTTTTTCCTAGGCAATTCACCCAAAGGCCAAAAATCCATTGACCAGTATGTCAGAGTGTAAGATCTGCTTTTTTTCACTTGGCCTTGGTTAATTAAGGCTTACATAAAAAGGGAAAATACTTTACAAATTAATTTCTCAATACACTATCAAGCATCTTTAAAAGAGCAGTTTAAAAAACTCCACACTTTTAAAAAGGCAGAAAAATTAGACTTTCTGGTATACCATGCAACTTCCACTGCCCACAAAAAAGAGGAAGTATCTACAAAAATGCAGCTATTCCTCCTCCAGACTCTGACTTTTAAGGGCAGCCACCAGATATTCTCCCATCTATAGGGGATAATCAAATATAAGTCAAATATATTATCTTGTATAGTTAAAAATTAACTCTCCTAACAGCAGCTACCAGTAAAAAGACTATCATTCCTTTTTGAGGAATGTAAAAGGGAAACGTAAAAAGAAAATAGATTAAAGCCTACTGAAATTGCACTTATTTATTTTAAGACAGATCTTAATCTCAGAATTCAAGAGGAAGCCATAAGTGTCTCAGAAAGCAAGATAACAAGTCACTTCATGTTATAGTCATGTTTCAGCCAGCTCCGACAGCCATCAACATGTTATAACTGCTTTCCAAACAGTCCTATCTCAGAAATAGAAATGATTGAAGCAGAGCATAAAGATGGGAAGAAGTACTATATATCTATATAGAACATATATAGAAACTATATATCCCTCTGAGCAGAACACACAAATTTATGTCTTTATAATAAAATAAGGGAGTTCCCCCACAGTCTCGCTGCTGAGTGGGACAAAGGAATAAATGCAGGGGGGAGATTGACATGAGCCAGAAGTGTGGGGGACAAAAGAGTCAGGTGACCTCAGGTAAGAACAGCCGGCAGGAGGCAGGAGTTTGGGTAGGAAGCACAGTAGACTCTGAAATATCTTTTTGGGAAGTGATATAATAGTATCAAAATACAAGTAAATCAGTTACAGTTGTGTTTGTTATTTCAGATTAGCCGGCACCCCCTCCTGGCCTCCCAAATAGGTCTCAAAAGGCAGTTACAGAACACACTGCAGTGAGCACTAGAGAATCCACTCTGCTGTAGCATGGGTACATCTAAAGAACAGACACTTGATAGCTGGAAAAGAGAGCTCGCGCTTTTGGCTATCCTGCACCTGCCTGTTTGCTCCCCTAGCAGCACAAAACTCAAACAGAAGGGGGAAAAATACAGGAGTGACTTGTATAATGCATGCCTTGCAACCCCTGAGGGACCCATAGGAGCTGAGACCAGGGTCTCAGCTACGCTTTTGGGGCTACAGACAACACAATCTCAAGGCCAGCTTTACACTACTCAGTTCTCAGTGGCTGAAGAAAAATAAGTGCAGACTTACACTGGTGTTGACAGACTGAATTCAGACCAAATGTGTTTCATTTTATCATCTTAAAACAAACACAGAATCTGAAACTCTTAGGTATTTTTTATATGAGTGGTAATAAGGAGTGGTTTAAAAAATTAAAGAGCTGGCAAAATACTCAGATAGGGGTCATTGTCTCATTGCAACTGTGCCCTTAAAACTACAGAAACTCTCTGAAAAGGCTTGCAGAGCTGTTACCAGGGCCAAACATCAGCTGCAGGCACTAGAAAAAAATTAACCCATTCATTTCTTTCTGAGAAAGTATTTGCAGGTGGGGAAGTTGAACATTTATGCTTTCTGGTGTAACATCTTTGTTAGGTTAGTGAAGAACCCACAGCACAGGGAAAGGGAACAAAAGGAATATCTAGAGAACTCTTAAGTATTTCTAAAAAAAGACTTTCTACAAAAAAGACTTTCTACAAAAGCTGTTACAGCCATGCTGTCTAGTTATGTTTACTGCTGATTAACATAGCAACAGGAGAACACTCATACAAAAACCCTCAACCCTAAGAGATGAATTACCTTTTCAGCATTTTCCTCTAAGAAAAATGAAACTGTGTCATAACAAAGTTACAATATAGTAGTGTCTGGTAGTGTCTGATAATCACCCAGCTGGGAGCAGACAGTCCAGGAGCTTCCTGCAGAACATTGCGGATAATTTCTTTATGCAGGTGGTTGAGGAGCCAACAAGGGCAGGGGGCCTGCTAGACCTGACACTAACCAATAGAGATGGTCTAGTGCGGAAATGTGAGGTTTGTGAGATGTTGGAATTGACGATCCTGCATGGAAGAAGCTGGGCAAGAGGTAGGGGTGCTGCCCTGGACTTCTAAGAGAGCCAACTTTGGCCTATTCAGGGACCTCACTGGAGAAATCCCCTGGGCCAGGGTCCTCAAAGGAAAGGGGGTCCAGGAGAGCTGGCTTATATTCAGACACCACTTTCTCAAAGCCCAGGATCTGTGCATCACTACTAGAAAGAAGTTGAGCAAAAGGGACAGGAGACCTGCATGGATGGGCAAGGARCWGCTGGGTAAACTTAATGARAAAAAGATCACATATGTAAGGTGGAAGAAGGATYGGGCCACATGGGAACAATATAGGMACATTTTCAGGCTCGCTTGGATTTAAAATTAGTGAGAGATGTCAGGGATAACAGGAAAGGCTTCTATAAATACATCAGCAGCAAGAGGGAGAGTAGGGAAAATGTTAGTCCACTGCTGAAAGGGCAAGGTCCCTTGGTGGTGGAGGATGCAGAGAAGGCAGAGTTACTAAATGCCTTCTTTGCTTCTGTCTTCACTGTTAAAGCTGGTCCCCATGAACTACAGAGCCCAGATACAAGGCAGATAACCGAGAAAGACGAGGACTTTCCGCTCGTTGAGGAGGATTAGGTTAGGCATTATTTAGGCAAACTGGACACCCATAAATCTAAGGGTCTGGATGGGATGCACCCGAGAGTGCTAAGGGAATCATCAGGGGTTATTGCTGAGCTACTCTCCATCATCTTCAAGACGTCATGGATGCCAGAGGACTGGAAGAGAGCGAACATCACTCTAGTCTTCAAAAAGAGCAAGAGAGAGGAGCCAGGAAACTACAGACCAGCCAGGCTCACCTCCATTCCTGGAAAGGTGATGGAGCAGCTCGTCCTAGAAACCCTCTCAAGGGATATCAAGGAGGAGAAGGTGATCAGGAGTAGTCAGCATGGATTCACTAAGGGGAAGTCATGTTTGATGAACCTGATAGCCTTCTACGATGGGATGACTGGGTGGATGGATGATGGGAGAGTGTTGTCTACCTTGACTTCTGCAAGGCTTTTGATACAGTTTCCCATAACGTCCTTATAGGAAAGCTCCAGAAGTGTGGATTGTATGTGAGGACAGTGAGGTGGATCGAGAAGTAGCTGGATGGCAAAGCCTGGAGGGTCGTGATAAAAGGGGCAGAGTCAAATTGGAGGCCTGTGGCCAGTGGTGTCCCCTAGGGATCAGTGCTGGGCCCAGTGCAGTTCCATTTGTTCGTCAGTGACTTGACACCTTGAGCAAGTTTGCTGATGACACCAGACTGGGTGGAGTGACCGACACCCCAGAGGGCTGTGCTGCCATCCAGAGGGACTTGGATAGGTTGGAGAGTTGGGTGAAGAGGAACCTCATGTGATTCAACAAAGATAAGTGCAGGGATAAGTGCATGTGGGGAGGAATAACCGCAGGCACCAGTCCAGATTAAGGGCTGAGCTGCTGGAGGGCAGCTCCACAGAGAGGGATTTGGGAATCTTGGTCACCAACAAGTTAACCATGAGGCAGCAATATGCCCTCGTGGCCAAGAAGGCCAATGGGATCCTGGACTGCATCAGGAGGAGCATTGCCAGTAGGTCAAGGGAGGTGATCCTGCCCTTCTACTGAGCCCTGGTGAGGCTGCACCTGGAGTACTGTGTGCAGTTCTGGGCTCCCCAGTACAGGACGGATGTGTTGACGGATGTGTAGAGAGGGTCCAGCTTAGCTCAACCAAGGTGATCAAGGAACTGGAACACCTACCATATGAGGAAAGGGTAAATGAGCCGGGATGACAAGGATGAGAGGGGATCTAATGAATGTATACAAATTCCTGAGGTATGATTGTAGGGAGGAGGGGACTAAACTGTTCTCTGTGGTGGCTGGTGATAGGACAAGGGGCAATGGTTTTAAACTGAAACACAGGAAATTTCATCTCCATGTGAGAAAGAATTTCTTTACTGGGAGGGTGATGGAGCCCTGATACAGGCTGCCCAGAGAGGTGTTGGAATCCTCTTCTCAGGAGAGCTTTCAAACCTGCCTGGATGCTCCCCTCTGCCATATGCTGTATGTGTGAGTGCTTGTGAAGGGATGTTGGCCTAGATGATCTCTAGAGGTCCCCTCCAACCCTAAAGATTCTGTGCTTCTGTCTATAATGAGATTCTTGATAGTGAGAGTGATAGAGCACTGCAACAGGTTACTAAGAGAGGTTGTGGAATCTCCTTCTCTGGAGATATTCAGAGCTCTCTTGGATGCCACCCTGTGCCACATGCTCTAGGTGACTCTGCAGGTGAGTTGTAGGGAGGTTGGACAAGATGACCTCTAAAGATCCCTTCCAACCTTAATGATTCTACGTTTTCCTTAGCAATCACAAACATGAAGCAAAGATCAGTATGTTGATATTCCATAAAAGTTTTAAGCACTTAAGATATTCCATGTATACCTCTACATTTGCACAAAGTCTTCCCACAAATATCTAGTGTCATAGTGTCGGCACAAGATGGTTAGTCAATGTTTCTACGATCTGTTCAAAGGCTAAATGAAAGAAAACATGCTTGAATGCTCAGCCCAAGGGCACTCTGTAATACAGTTTTAATGCACTGCACACTGCATAGGATCTTTTTTCTGTTCTGTTACCCACATAATCAACAGTCCTGCTTCATATAAATCTGTTCAGATAAGTCACAATATTGGTCCTGTGTTTCAGTTGCCCAGTAGCGATTTATCAAAATGTTTGTCCAAACAGATAATGATCAAAATGGCACATAATAAATCTAGGAGCACCTGACTATATTTCTGTTACAATAGGTGTGACTCCTGGAACTGCCAAATATTAAAGTTCCTGGGCATTTTCATGAGAAAGCCCTGTTTTCTGTTACTTGCAGCTTTGTCAAACTGTTCACACTGAAGTCTTCCATGTAGAGTTCTCCTTAGGCTGAATTTTATTTTGTTTGATGGAAACATTTTTAGCAAAAACAGTTCATCAATTCTGAGAGCAGGTCAGAACATAGTATGTTTTACTTATGTTAAGGAAAGGATGGATAATTTAGTCTGTAAGGAGTACTCGAAATGCCAGCCTGACATTTGATGAAGAACCGTCTTGGTTTACGGTTGTGACCACAGATCTTCAAACATGCCCCTAATATTTGGTCAAGTCCACATCTTTAGAAAAGTTATTGTTTATACTACATTTTTAGGAGGTCACAAGCACCTTAGCAGTACCATCTGACCAATGAATTGTTTGCCCTACCAGTTGCAAAAAAACCCAATCAATCAGGAGTGCCACTTGGAGAAACCAACCCAATCCGTCAGGCAGGCACTAGCCTTGGAGTACTGAGGCAGGTTCTAAATGCATCGAAGGTTTCTAAGGACCCCAAGGAACATTTTTTTTTTCTGAAACACTCATGAAGTGTATCAAGCACATCAAATCCTCCATGTTTAGCTTTTTGCTATAAGTTCAAACAGAAATTTGCTTTGCTGGCTAGGTCCGTACAGGGATCAGCATCACTTACTGTTGTGTTCCACATCCAGAATAAGGCAAGGACAGAAGACAAAAGTGCTATAATAACTAGCCACGTGAAAGTTAAGACTCACATCCTAATTTTGGCATGAGAGGTTTCACAGACACCAGGACATTCAATCGTATTCTCATTTCTGTCACTGGGAACAAAACCCTGAAGGCCTCAATGGCCAGATAATGAAGCCCAAAATGATTGCTTTGTTGTGCATGACTGCACAACAGGTGCTTTTGATGGACAGATATCATAGAATCCTTAAGGTTAGAAGGGACCTTTAGAGATTATCTAGTCCAACCCCCCTGCACACTCAGGGTCACTTAGAGCATATGGCACAGGATTGCATCCAATCAGATTTTTAATATCTCCAGAGAAGGAGATTCCACAACCTCTCTTGGCAACCTGTTCCAATGTTCTGTCACCCTCACTGTCAAGAAATTTTTCCATAAGTTCTTGTGGAGCTTTTGTTGCTTCAGTTTGTGGCTGTTTCCTCTTGTTCTATCCCTGGCCATCATTGAAAAGGGGCTGGCCCTATACTTCTCACTTGATTTATTTATATACATTGATCAGGACCCCTCTCAGTCTCCTCCTCTTTAGACTGAACAGGCCCAGCTCTCTCAGCCTTTGCTCATAGGGCAGATGTTCCAGGCTCCTGATCATCCTTGTAGCCTTGTACTGGACTCTCTCTAGTAGTTCCACATCCGTCTTGTACTGGGGAGCCCAGAACTGCACACAGTGCTGCAGGTGTTGCCGACTTGCATCGGCAAACCTCGTTCGGTTGCCGGACTGGGCTGAGGTTAGCCCCGCCTCAGGGCCATTGCACACAGACACCAATATGAGGATGCAGCAAATGGTGTTTATTGCTTAACTTAGCTTGCATATATACTCAGGCTGAATGCGGCAGCTCGCTTCTAACTGGAGATTGGTTACATACGACTGTTCACGCGTGCACTAACATAATGATTGGCTAAAGGCATGCATCCTTATAATTAGGCTACAGGTGGTCCGGCTCTTACCTTATTGAGCTCACTCAGTCCCACGTTTGAAGTTGGTTCCCACTCCTCCGCTCGCTCCACAGTGCTATTTCTTTACTTCTCTGCTCTAAGTGTCCTTGCAGCCTCAGCACTCCCAGCTCCTGGCTGCTCCGTTCCCAGCGTCTTTATCTCCTAATTCTCAGTGTCCTTGTAGCGCAGTGGAATCAGCACAGCCTGCAGTCATGTCAAGACAGCCTGCAGTTATGCTAAGAGAAGAGTGAGTTTTGATAGGCCATAAATCCATATTCTTCTAAAACCATTACTACAATTCTTCTACTTATTACTTTGTATGTCCTCTTCAATCATTCCTAGGCTACACGCCTCCTTCCCGTCTTTCCGTGACATCGCGACATCTTCCAAGCGCCATGCCCTTCATCATGCTATGTCATCTACTCATGCTAAGCTTAAGTTATACTAAGCTCCCTACCTTATTAAGCTCTAACTATTTCCCACATGCAGGTGTGGCTTCACCAGGGCTGAGTAGAGGGGGATGATCTCCTCCCTCAACCTGCTGGAGACACTCTTCTAAATACACTCCAGGATCCCATTGACTTTCTCAGCCAGAAACGAACACTGCTGCTCTCCAAAAGGTCAATCCCCAGCCTGTACTGATGCATGGGGTTATTCCACCCTGGGTGCAGGACCTTGCACTTGCCTTTGTGGAACTTCATGAGGTTTCTTATATCAAATAGAGAGATGTACAGATAAACAGATTATCTCAAGTCTCAGGCACTTGCCAAAACTGCATTTCAAGGTTTCTGAACACTGTCTTCCCTGTATCTTCCTCTTGCAACGTTACCCAAACACAATCTAAAATTTCCCTTTTATCACCAATCCAAATAAATAAATTTGATAAACATAAATTTTTATAGTTATATAGAATTTTTTTTTTTTTTAGTTTATCAAGATAAATTGTCATTTTGGGCAGTAACTGCAATCCTAACAGCCTGTTCACTTGTGGAATCTAGTCCACTAATTTAGTCAACACAGGATACATTGCCAGGATTCTCCAAAACAAAACATTAAGACACTTCTGTTCCATTATTTTCTCTTGTGAAGAGTGGTAACTGGGCCAGCAGTGGCCACAGACTGGATTTCAGCAGAGAAAGTCATTGGCAGGAGAACTTTTCTCTTTTCAAAATAGAGCTGAAAGGGAGTAAGTCTGCTTCCACCTTCATATCAGAAAATCAAACTTGTTCATAGACCACAATTTTTTTTAAGAGTTAAGGATTAATGACATGGTGAGGAGGAACTGGACTACTCAGTCATAATTTATTTATATTTTGACAATAGAGCAAAAACATTTCTCTCAGCAAAGCCTTCAGCTTGTGTTAACCAAATCCTACCACTTCTTTGACTCAGTATCCTATTCTCCCCCCAATTAATCCATCAAGTGTTTTCACAACTTGAAATGTTACTGAATAACTTGATTATACAAAAACAAATAAAACCTAGAAGTTAAGCTATGTAGTGGTAAATAAAATTGTACCTCATGAAAATTATTCCTGTCAGTTCTAAAAGTTATTTTTAGAAGCTGCTTTGTGTAAGTATGCACTGGTGAACGTGTTCCCTGTCTCACAAATATCATGGGTAGACTGCCAATATCTGTCCATTCAAGAATGAGGAAAAAAAGTAAACTGCATGGTGTATTAAAAAAAAAAAAGTGTTTCCTGATAAAACCTTTCAGAATTAATTTCATGCTTTCCCCATTCTATTTGAAGTATTCTGTCTGCAAATGTGTTCGGGAATCTCTCATTAAAACATTATGTTTATTAGGAGTCAGATACAACATGTTAATGGGGAACTGTAAATCACAGAATCACAGAATAGTTGAGGTTGGAAGGGACCTCTAGAGATCATCTAGTCCAGCTCCCCTGCTCCAGTAGGTACAGCTACAGCACATGGCACAGGGTCACATCCGGGCGGGTTTTGAAGATCACCTAAAAAGAGACACCACTACCTCTCTGGACGAAGACGATGAACCAATCACAGTGCACATGCTGTAATAAAGATGGGCAAATAATCAAAGTCCAGTTTGGCTCTAGCTCTGCAATCCAATTACAGGCTCATATCAATACTGCTCTGTGCAGCACTGCTCACATCTTTCAACCTCTCTTTTTTAGATTAAGAGCTGCAGAACTCAGACCACATCATAGTACAGAAAACTGGACAAGGGCTACATCCTAATCACATCCTGTAGTACCTGGTCCAAACAACAGAGCACATGCTGAGAAGTCTGCACATCTCTTCTTCACTGAGGCAGCAAGATAGTAGATTTCCATCCTGGTATGGTTCTAAGCTCCACTAGTCTTCAGATGGAATACAGTGTTGGTAGGGTGGGTTTTTTGCTACCTGCCACAAATATTTTCTTTCAAGTATTGTTTACTGAAAAATATACGTGCATCAATAAAGCTCAAAAAACTTCCATCTCAGGTAAATCTGTAACATCCTCAAATGAATAGGCCACTTTTGGATAAGAGATATCCTAAAACAGATGTCAAATTACATTATCTGATATCGTATGTTAAGGTGAATGAAGTAGAAACAGCAAAAGCAACTGCAAGAAAAAAAATCAGATGCTCAGTCTTTTAGTTCTTGAAGTTTCCCATAAAATCTCAAACATACAGTAATGTCTTGCAATTACTGAAAATTTAACTGTTTGTTATGTTAATGACTGAAAGTATTTTCAAGATGAAGTCTCCATCTGTATTACAACCATTTGCATCGTTCTTCAAAGGTCCCTTCACTTGACTGTTCTGGTCTTATTCTGCACATAGTCCTTTCTCCTGCATGCTATAAGAGAGGAGAGCAGCTCTCTGGCCTAGCCTGACTAGAATACAGGAGCTTCTCAGGATCAGGAACCTGGAACCTATCTGTACAGGCTTACAAGCTACCAATATGAACTGAAAAAGCCAAACTCACTTGCTCAGTGAGCAGTACCAAACTGTTCCCCTCACAAAGATTGCATCAGTTATCCCTTTCACTGCATGCTGCTTAAAAACAATGATAAATAAATAAATAAAACCACCACACACACATAACTGCTTTCCTAAGGGGAACATTTCCTTAAGGCCTAAAGGCTTATGAAAGTTTCAAGTCAAGAGAAACGCCAAGCTCATTTTCCCATATAAGTATGCAAGGTCTATGCCTGACTCCTGGGCCTTGGCACAGATTATGCTACCTTAAAGTGTTCTCAAGCTTCATGAGCTGAGAATATCTCACCATTCTTAGGCTCCCTGCTTCACTGTCCTTTAAGCTTCATGCCCAAGTGAAAACCTCTATGGATATTAGACCACATTGCTCCTTGAACATGTCCAGATTCTTAGCAGAAAAAAAATCTAACATTTGCCTGATTTTCATATCCCCTTCAACAAATCTAACTGTTAATCAGAAGAAAGACCGGTTCTTTCCAAAGATCTTGCCTACATTTCCTTTTACGATCTCAGGAACTGTCTTTTCAGTATACAAAAGAGATATTCACCAACATCATACTTTAGCTCATTTTGAGTAATACATATGGATTGAAAAATATCCTCTTTTTCACCACCAACACAAAGAATTTTTCCAGGATTGGAAGCTAAAGAAACCATATTAGGTACCAATACAATTTCCTTAAAACCACATGGGATTATAACCATTCATTATACATTAAAATAATATTTATAAATCATTACTGCTTGTTTCCTTGAGAACAGACACAGACTAATATGACTGTCTTAATTAGTCTGTTAAAACAAACTAATATGTTAAATATTATAAAGTATTAATATTGCTATTAGGAGTGCTTAATAATCAAGGAGATCCCACTCAATTTCAAGTATTCTTGCTGGTGTTCATATAAAGAGCTCTTAAGAAAATAACAGAACAAAAAATACACTCAAGGTAACATGCTTGAATTGCCAGCTGGAAGCATCAAGCTACTTGCCTGTAGCTTTTGTGTTACTCACACATTATCAACATGTTGAGTGTGTGTGTAGAGCAAATTATCATTTGAAGTTTAATGCACGTATGAATAAAGTAAGAATTAAATGTTACCTGGTTTTGCTCCTCTTTTTGTGCTATCAACACACTTTCCCATTTGAACTTCAGATATGCTGTGTTTAGAGGGCTTTTGAGACAATCGTGCAGCATTATCTCCATACTTTAGCAGCCGTCAAGTCTTTCTGCTGCTTTAGCATAAGGAAAAGTAAAATAAAACTGTCTTCCTAGGTTCAAGAAATATCATCAGTTTTCCTCTAGATAATCAATTGGAATTCCTGAAAACAAAACTTCACAGGTCATACATGCAAGTAGGGAGCATAGTCCAGGCTAATATCATAGTCCAAGTGAGGCTGGGAATTTCCATAAGCTTCCCTCACAGTCAACAAGAGCAAGAAGGAGACCAAGAGAATGTCCTCCAGGAGGATGAAATATAGACTTCCTGCCCTGCGTCTTTGGAAGTTGTCTCCAGGTCTGCAGAGGCTATTTGAGGCACTCAGTCTCTGTGGTAGCCATAGTTTAGCCATGTCTCAAGTGGGAGAACTTAAAGACTTTTATTTGCACAGAACAGAGGAATTGTTTAGCTGCCAGAAAGTTACAAAATAGTCCTACAAAAAGCTAAGAAAAGTTCCCTGACATGATAAACCTAGGCAAGAGGATCTACTACATCTGCAAACTACTTGTAAGCTTCAGACTTCAGGGTCAGAGAACGGTGAGACAACTCCTTGTTTAATAAGCAGACTAGTTACCTTCAGCTCAGGTAATTGAGATCGCTCTGCACTCTGTACATTTTGTTCACTGAAGAGGAGCTAGGAGCAGATAAAGGAGAGTCTTCTACCTTAAGCATGCCTGTTCCAGCATTTCCTTTTCCCCCTCCGACAGGTGTTAGAGACACAGTTTCTCCTGATTCTCTGTCACATTCATTATTTCTCTCCCCATTTTGCCAGAACCATGCTAGAAATTCAACTGCTACACTAGCTACAAAATACATTCAAAGACCTAAGCTGGCCAACTTTCAGTTGGAGAGAGAGAAATGAGGAGTAATTTTACACAGCAGTACACAGCAGTGCAGTATCAACACATTGGAAACTATTCATATGTCTAACAGCACATCAGACTATCCCACAGTCTCAGACAGCAGTAGACGCTCTTGTCTTTAATTCCAGTCAACCATTTTCTTGGGTCTCCAGATTTTTTTGATTTTTTTTTTTTAAGGAGTAAAGACATGGAAGAAAATTAACACTAAGAAATCATCAACTTCATGACTACATGGGGCAGAAATAGCGTAATACTATTTTCTCAAGCATTGAAGCCATAATATTCCTTTTCCCATTTATTTGGTTTCTGACAAGGGTTTTTAGAGGCAAACAGCAGTTACAGAGTGCCCAGTGCATCAAGGACATAAATCAACTCCTTTCATGTCATTCTAACACAGAACTACGGAGTCTGCAAGACTTCTGAACAAATTAATTTGTGTACAACATCATCTCCCATTAATTCCACAGGTGGCATCTCCTGCCCCAGGGTATCTTTCACCATGACTACTTTTTCTGAATTCTGTCTGTGAAAGGAGATAATTGTCCCAATAGGATTATAGAAGTCCTGCATATTAAAACGCTGTGGCAGAGGCAGAATAATCAGTATTTCATTGCTGTAGAGAGTTAAGAGAAGTGTCGTCAACTTTACTACATAACAGGACAGATTATCTATATAGAATAGAAAATCTTGTGTTCGATAGAACAGGCTTTGCTAGATAGCCCTCTGTAGAAAACGTTTATTATAACTCCACTGAAAACCAACAATCCCATATTAAATGAACACCTAACTACCACAGCGATATTCTAAAAGTGTGAATGGTAAAGCTAAATCTGTAAACTTAACCCTGTTCTTTGAACATTTTTATTGTAAGGCAGAAGAACTATACACCAAAGTATGCAGAAAAAAATCATTGAAACACAGTCAGACGGGGATGCCTGTCACATATCTCCTTCCTCAGTTCTGCAGAAGCACAGAACAACTACTCCCAAATCTTGACCTAATCCATCCTGCATGTAGTCATAAATCAAGAATCTGAGATGTTCACCATCTCCTGTCAGGCTGCTATGCTTCAGAAATGCTCGGCAACAGAATTAAGCTCTTCTTCCTTTGTAGCTTCTCATACAGGTGCACAGACAACAGAAGTCCCTTTTTTTCCTTTTAGCTTTCAGTTTGACACACTCACTTTACCTTTGTGCTCTGACTCTGTGATCTCCGTCTGTTCACCCTCTAGTTCAGCTGTGTATCCCGGTTCTCTTCCCTCCTGTGTTGAAAAGTATCTATGTTTTATTAATGTATCTGTCTGACCTGAAAGCTCCTCAACACCTGTCTGCCTTCCTCAGCTCCTACTTTAAATAGACAAGAAGTCAGTAGTTATTTTCTGTGCCAGAAATTGCATGTTGGCCAAATTAGAATTCATCCAAATTTGACCAATAAAAAAAGTGTGATCATCATTTAAAACTAATGCAGTCCTATTTCTTTTATATTGCAAAAATATGTAATTGTTGTGTTTGAACGAAATATTTTAAAATATGTTTTCTTAAATTACCAATACTGTAGTGATCAACACAAAATAAGCATATTGACTTTGTAGCTAAAACATAGCACAAAACGAATTGTCAACTGATACTAAGCAACTTAGTTTTCATGATTTAGTATCAGTCAAAAACAGTATATTGACTTAACAGCTTTACCCTATTATCTAAATTCAAATCATATTCATTTCAGAGCCTATATGAAACATATTGCTCATATCCTTCTGAAAACATAACAACCACCTAGGTTCATGGATCATGAGGACATATCAGCTCCAAAAACTGAGAGGTTAATTTTTTTTCTCCATTAGAGAAAACAAACCTGATTAGAAAGAATCTGTACTTTTTGAGAGACATCAAACTAGTGGTTGGAGTCCGGTGGAGGGCTACAAAGATTATTAGGGATCTGGAGCATAGGGATCACTCCCTATAAGAAAGGTTGTCACTTCCTATAAGCAAGGCTGAGTTAGCTGGACTTGTTTAGCTGAGATGAGAGAAGACTGAGAGGAGATCTTACTAATGTGTATAAATACTTTAAATGGAGGAAGAGGGAGGGTCAAGAAGATGGGAATGGACTATGTTCAGCAGTGCCCAGCGATGGGACGACAGGCATCACAAACTGAAACACAAGAAGTTCCATCTCCATACTAGAAATAAACTTATTGATTGTGGTGAAAGAGCGCTGAGACGGGGTGTCCAGAGAGATTGTGGAGTCTTCTTCTCTGGATATGTTCAAAACCCACCTGAATATGATCACATATGACATGTTCTACATAAAAGGAGGCTGGACTAAACCATCTCCAAAGGTCACTTCTATGTGGAAATTCTCACTGTCAAGAACCAAATGTCCACAAAAAAGACAGGGAGTTCTAAAACTTTGTTCGAATAAAGGGGTACTCCACTGGGGCATATCCCTGTGAGGTCTGTCAAACTACAGGAGGGTGCAGCTTGCTTTTATCCTGATTTCCCAACCAAGATTAGCCTTCTATTTTTCCCCATTGCCTAAAGTACTCAGAAGTTACAGACTTCTCGGTCTGCCAAAGATAAGTTGCTTCTTGATATGTTCCCCCTCTCTGGTCAGTCATTTGTTGGTAAGGA
Source organism: Eudromia elegans (assembly GCA_003342815.1). NCBI lineage: Eukaryota > Metazoa > Chordata > Aves > Tinamiformes > Tinamidae > Eudromia > Eudromia elegans. The sequence goes on from PTEX01000314.1 coordinate 615,043, forward strand.
GTTCTCTGCCTCCCTCCTGTATTCCCCTGGGTGTGGTCAACTGCACCCAATCTCATACACACAGCACTGCCTTTCTGCCTGTACTCCCTAGTCCTGGTTGCTAAAGAATGTGGAACAATTCCTTTATTTGTAAAGACGCAGCCTCCTTTTTCCACTCACAATCTCAGTTATTCCGTGATTTTAATCTATTTGGCAAATAGCCGTGAGAGGCAGGAAATGAGTTAATAATTTTCAAATGGAAGTCTTATAACTAAAAGTAGAAATTGAAGTAAAGCAAATAATTCCTGAAAATAGGAAGCAAAAAGAAACTAAGTTCTCCTATCTAAGCATTGTGCCGTATCCCCCAGATACCAGTATAGATTAGGGGTTGACCTGCTGGAAAGCAGCTCCACAGAGAGGGGATTTGGCAGTCCTGATTGACAAATTAACCATGAGTCAGCAGTGTGCCCTCATGGCCAAGAACACCGATGGGATCCTGGCCTGCATAAGGAGGAGCATTGACAGGAAGTCGAGGGAGGTGATCCTACCCCTCTACTCCGCTGTGGTGAGGCTGCACCTGGGGTATTGTGTGCAGTTCTCGGTCCCCTGGTACAAGAGGGACCTGAAGCTTCTAGAGAGGCTCCAGCATAGAGCAACAAAGCTGACTGAGGGACTGCATCATCTATTTTATGAGGAAAGACTAAGTGAGTTGGGCCTGTTTAGCCTGGAGAAGAGAAGACTGAGAGGAGATCTGATTAATATGTACAAGTACCTGAAAGGTGAAGGCAGACAGGAAGGGGCCAAACTCTTCTCAGTGGGGGCCGGTGGTAGGACAAGGGGTAATGGGCACAAGTTGAAACACAGGGAGTTCCATCTCCATGTGAGGAAGAACTTTTTGCTGGGAGGGTGACAGAGCCCTGGAACAGGCTGCCCAGAGATGTTGTGTAATCTCTTTCTTTGGAGATTTTCAAAACCCACCTGGATGCCACCCTGTGCCCTGTGCTCTAGGTGTGCCTGCTTGAGCAGAGCGGTTGGACTAGATGATCTCCAGAGATCCCTTCCAATCTCAACCATTCTGTGGTTCTGTGCATCTTCATGCCTGCCTGGTTTAGAAAAGATGTAACACCTCCTTCAAAAAGGTCAGGTTCTCTCTCATGACAATGCTTTTTGCAATGCTCACACTAATCTACTTAGATTACAGCAAGGTAGGGCATAACCAGACTATCTTCTCACAACTATGCCTGATCAGTCTGCAATAGGTCTATAATGACATCAATAAAATTGCAGATAAAGGAGAATCAGGTAACATCTCGCTACAAACTGCATTATTCCTGGCCACTATATCTTACAGTCCACCTGAAAGCTTCTGTTCAGTGCTTAGCAGCAGTCAAAAATAAAATAAAATAAAATAAAATAAATAAAATAAAATAAAATAAAATAAAATAAAATAAAACAAAACAAAACAAAACAAAACAAAACAAAATAAAATAAAATAAAATAAAATAAAATAAAATAAAATAAAATAAAATAAAATAAAATAAAATAATAAAATACTGTATAGACACAGAGAGAAGATATAAAATGAAGACTAACAGTAAAGTTGTTCTTCCTCATATACAGATGAAATTTCTTGCTTCCATTTGTACCCATTACCCCTTGTCCTGTCACTGGCTACCACTGCAAAGAGCTTGGTCTCATTCTCCTCACATCCTCTGCTCAGATATTTGCACATGTTGATAACATCCCCTCTCAGTCTTCTCTAGGCTAAATTGACCCATCTCACTTCGTCTTTTCTCAAAGGGCAGATGTTCGAGTCCCTTAATCATCTTTGTTGCTCTCCACTGCATACTCTCTAGAAGTTCCATGTCTCTTTTATACTGGGGAGCCCAGAACTGCACACAATATTCCAGGTACGGTCTCATCAGAACCCTACATGCATATACACACCCTAAAGTATGCACCCAATACACTCCAACAGCTGCCTTGAGTTTCAGAAATGTGATCAGTATTGCCTGAAAGTATAAAAGTGGTAGGTGATGAAAGCTATATACACACTTAGGTTACTGCAGTTCTTTCCTATAGCCAGTATCAGAGTGGTGAAGGGTATCTAGAAGAATTGCAGGGAGAAGAGAAGATGCTGAAAGAAAGTACACCTGATTTAGAGGATAATGACTGGATTTTTTTGGAAGAGCTCATAGTTTTTTTCTTTTCTCTGTATATTTAACAGAAATGCATAAATGTATAAGTTCTCATTCTCCACTCCATAACTCCTACATGGATTGGCATTCAGGGAGGGCCTAAACAGACTTGATATATTTCTTGTATCTAAGAATACTAGACTGTATTAACAGTGAGATCTCCCTAAATTATACTGCATGAATATACTGTTTGTGAATCTTTACCCAGAACAGCAGAGAACAAGATTCAAAACCCATCTACAAAAAAGGCTTTTAAAGAGCAAAATAAGTCCCCCAAAAATCCCACTCACTGGTTAGCTAGGTGTTCTTTCTTACTTCAAAAGAAAAAACTTTATATATTTGCAGAACAACAACACACTATAGAGAGAATTTTATTTCCTTTTAAGATATCTCTCTTTTATTAAACTTGAATTATAATTAAAAAGCAATTCACTGATTCATCATTCTGTATTCTCCACAGGCAGGAGTGCCATCTGGCACTACCTATTAGGACAATGTGAGAGAATTGCTGGAAATGAGGAAATTAGAGAAAAAAACAGAAGTTGCCTAACAGAAGTTATGGCAATAACTTGGCAATTTTGTTTCCTTGAGGTGAGAGACAGTTATCACCTCCAGGATGAAATGTATGTATGGAACTTACTTCTTCACAACTCCCTTGGCAACACAATCTGCTCTCCTAATACACACTAAGAGGAGTAAAAGAAGAGTGGAGCAGAATGAAGACACCATGGCCATACTTTGTTTGCTTCTCTGCAGAGGTGGTAATCAGATAATGCCCTGCAGCTGATGAGTGAATGGAGGATGGAGCGAAGAGACACCCGCAGCCAAACTCTGTTGTACTCCATGCGGAGGTGGCAACCTGATCTTACCATGCAGCTGATAAGCCACATAGTACAATAAGATGTCTGATGCTGGGCCAACAAAGGTGGCAGATCAGTCCCTTCCAATGGACTTTGCTCAAACTTCTCCTTATTCTAATCTCATTATAATACCAATACACAACCCCATCCTAGAAGTTACCTGCTTCCAAGGAACAACCACTCCTCTAGAGAGCATGCTCTCTAGAATTTTGACTAACTTGGGAGACTTTTTGGAGCAACGAATAACAAAAGTATGTTTGACTAGTGTCACTCAAGCTCCACCTAAATGTAAAAGAAAATATATGAAAGTTGAACTGAGAAATGGCAGAACAGGAAGACAGTAGATCAAGGATGAAAAACAGAAAAATGGCAGAACAAGGGACAGAAGAGAGGAAGAGCAGAACAAAGAAACAAGGAAAGAGGGAGAAGAAGGAAGAGAGACCCCACGTAACTTCTGGATAGGTGGAAAGGCTGAACCCCATTCCTCCCCTCTGGTTAGGACACCGTCTGAGGAGACTCCTTGAGACTGAGAGCCCTGTCCCATCTTCGGGGTGAGTGATGATTGCGCATTTGTACACTAGGCACTAGTTAAGAACTCCATACTGTAGTAGAGAATTTCCTGTACTGACATCTGAAACCTGTTCTCTAAATGTTGCATTTGAATAAATTGTGCTATTCGTGAACTTGACAACTTCTTTTGAAGGCAATCGGACTTACAGTCGACAGGCTTGTTAGTGAATCCGATACTGCCAGCATCAGGGGTATAGCTGATGATACTATTTGCGAACTTGATTTGCTCTTTGGAAGGCAATTGGACTTAGAGTCGACAGGCTGTTTGTGAATCCGATAACTTCCAGAGTTGAGCTTATAGCTGATCACACTATTTGGGAATTCAATTCGCTCTTTGGAAGGCAACCGGACCTACAGATGGCACACTGTTGGTGAATCCGGTACTGTCAGAGTTGGGCTTATAGTTACCACCATATTTGGTGTCTCTATTAAGAGATGAGTCCAGCTGCCCCCAGTCTCTCTAACCTTTGAGGATCGGCTGGAAGGCAAGCAAGATTTGGCAAGATTCACTTCTTACCAAATTTGTCCCCCCATTAAACCACAACAAACAGCAGAAGAAAGCTTCCACCATTTCTTGAGCTTTAGTAAGCCATGTGACTCGATGCCATATGTTGCTCACAAAACTATTTTCTAAACACAGTAATAAGCACCTTCTTATAGCCCCAGATTTAAATGAGAAAAAAATAAGGTGGCTCAAAGCTTAAAAAAGAGCATCTCAATTCCTATCTGACATCTGTGCATCTATCTTGTCATATCACTCCTCTTGTATTTCTTGACCTTTCCATTTAGATCAGTATCTAGCCTAAAAGACACTTAAGAATCCCTTCAGCTGCTCTGTGATGCGTTTCTGAACATTCTGCAGCCTCTTGCTTCTGAAGCAAGAAACGTGACCTTGGAAATAAAGCTCAAGTACAAAAACAAAATTAGTAGAATCCTGCATCTCTTCCTAAATTATCTGTAAAGCAGGAAGAACTACCTTTACATTTTGAAAAGAATCACACCTGAAACAGACCCTTAAGCAGAAACCAGGAATCATTCTGTGTGAGTACAGTCAACTAATTTAGTCCAGCATGAAAAGGAAAAAGAAATACTCTCATGCACACAAGAGCCCAGAAAGCATTCTTTTTATTGCTGCAATTATTGTCACATAAGAAAACTATTTACTACTCCATATTTAAATTAAAATTCACATCCTCTATATCCTAAAGCTTTTGCTAGGTGTCTGCTCTAGTTGAAACACATCGGAAGTGGAGAAAAAAGCAAGCAAATGCCATGATTCACAATGCAGCAGACATAAGAGAGTCAACAGTGAAGCCTACAGGTAAAAACCTCTATGACAATCTAGCACTATTACCTCCCATTATGAGATACCAGTTGAACATTACATTCAGGGTCAAAAATATTTTCAGTTGCTCCTTAAAGAACATCCTTAACACGGACTTTACAAGGCGTCAGCCATCCAAACAGCATTTTCCATTCTATAATGTTTTCCAATCTCAGCCTTGCAATCATATATATTGGAAATAACTGTCTGAACTTAAAGCTATTTCTTCGTTTTAAAGACAAAATTTTCCAAACCTTCTGAAAGATCTATGCGAGTGCACACACAGGATACGTTAGCACCTCTTAAAAAGTGAGAATGAGAGCATTTTCACTTTCACTATTCCAGCAGACAAAAGCGAGAAGGTCTTGGTAAGTACAAGTCTTCTGACATAACCTCTGCATATGAAATATACATACACAGAAACTTCGAATAAAAATTACAGTCCTTCAATATAATGCAAACAAAATCTCCACTGTTTGCATAGGACACACATTAAGTTTAATCATATATGTAAGTGCATTAAAAAATTTGTTGTAATAAGCTTTTTGGTTTTCTTCAAATATAAGTTATGTTACATCAAAATTTTTAGGACTAGACACAGTGCCTTTTGCCATGAGTGAAGCTAATGAGGAGGTTCAAGAACTAAGATGTGAGACTATGATATGACACTTCTACTGTCTTGATAGTTAATTCCAAAGCAAGAATATTTTACACATGCCAATGCAACGTCTCTCATGTGTGGGGAAGAAAGGAATAAACACAACCTGCAACTCATTTTATTACAGCAAACATTCTTTAACTTGGGAGAGCAGGAATAAATTACACTGGAATAGACAGAGGGTTTGAACACCAGCCAAACCAATGGCTCCCTCCAAAATGAGATGCGCAACATGACAGCTCTTCCAGCAAACAGCATGTAACAGCTAAGAACAGTATACACTCCCCTGTGCTTTAAGAAATACCTCACAGTATGGGAAGGGGTCAGGAGTACAGCAAGATACTCGGCTATTCAAACAAGGGTGTAAATGCTGAGCCTACCAGCATGAAGCCTTCCAAACCCAGCCTCACCTCTGGAGCTAGACTTCTGCCACTACAGGATGGCACATGTCTCATGTTCAGCTCAAGGCACTAAATGACATTATTTAATCAGCAAACACATAGTACCTGCCTGGCTCCTGATTAGGTCTAGCCATCACAAGGAAGGTGCAAATGCCGACTCCTTATTACTTTTGGGACACTGCAAGGAGACTCCAAATTTGAGGCATATCAGTTGTGTGTGCACCACCACTCAGCTTCTCACCAAGCAACTTGCAATACACAGTCATGCAGGGCTGCTAGCACACCCAATTTCTTTGAAGTTGGCACTCTTGATCCATTAAGAAGTTTTGGCAAGCTGTTTTCCAAACAAGCTTTGAAGAAACAGTTTCTCTGGTCTGTGATACTTCCAATTACAATATTCTTTCCTTTCTCTGTCAAACAGTAAGAACTTCCCAGAAATTTTTCAGATAGGCTCAAGCAGCAAAGCATATGCATTATGAAATTTTAAAAATTTTGCCAGGTTCACTGTTATGGAGAATTTTACAGAAATTCATTTAAAATCTATACACTATAGAGGCTTTTACTTAAAAAAAAAAATGCAAAGGCAACACTTTTTTTTTCCACCTTTCAATTTATTTCCAAAAGGGATCCATACAAGTTGAGGTCCATTACACATCAAACTTGGCTAATATCATAACAGTAAGCTTTGCATGCATGTGATTATTTGTGATGGGTGTTTCCCAGTAGGTACACAGGAAACAGAAGAGGATAAACAACAGATCCTTCACTTCTTTTCATTGTTCTTTCTATCCCTCTCTTTCTGTGTGTGTGTGTTAAGGGCTGCTGGAGAGCAACTGTTCCAGATATAATGTCAGTACAGCTCTATGAATCACCCAAACAAAGGATGTACAAAAAATACTGTACAGCAGCAGAATTGGAGCTCCTTGCTCCCATCGCTCCCACAGTAGGATCAGACCACAAATCTCCAAACCACTATCAGTCCTCCAAACTATTTCCCTTCTGCTGGTCTGCAGGCTTTCCAGCTGCTTTGTTCCCATTGTACATCAAAATAACACAGCACTTGTTGAATATTCAGAGAATTACAAACGAAAAGATAAAGGAGAGTGAGCAGCAGTTGAGAACTTGCTCAAACTTATTCTCCTACCTCAGGCAAGACCAGTTAGACACACACTATTCCTGACAGATTTATCTCACCTGCCATTATCAGCCTCTAATAAGGGACTCACGACCTCCCTAGGCAACCTACTGCAGTACTGAGCCATCTTTCCTGATAATTTTTCTCCTTAAGCACAGAGAATTCTCTCACACTACACTGAGAGCCTGTTATTTCTCATCATGTCCATCACAGACAGAGAACAAGTTGTCCTTTTCTTTCTCTTTTTCATTGTCTTTTAAACCTTTCAGTCTTCTCACCAAATTCAGCAGTCTTTCAGGTGTCTCTCACTGGTCATACTTCGGATTTATTGGAGTTTTCTTTAGGCTCAGTATCCCAAATTGGACATTACACTGTCAAGAGGCCTTAGCAATGCTGACAGTAATGCATTCCCCATCACTGTTTTTTTTTTTTTTTTTTTTTTCTCTCTAGTATAGCTATCTAGTTTACAAATTTAGATCACAAAAGGTGTTTGGATTACACACCTCTCAAAAAATGTGGGAATTATTTCTAGAATTGCTAGTTAATTTG
>PTEX01000314.1:622723-763464 GCA_003342815.1 Eudromia elegans
TTTTTTTTTTTTTTTTTTTTTTCTCTCTAGTATATCATTGTCTAGGAGCAGTAACAAAAAACATACAGATTTCTTAAAAGCCTGTGCCTCCCTTGTGAAAAATCTGAGGGAAAAAAGAATATGTTAGAGGATAGGCTACATGTTATGTTGCTGAAGTTCAGATACTAAAGAAGCAGAGACTATGCTTACAAAGAGAAGGACAATTTATTTTATTTGAGCAGAATTGCAATAACTCACTATCTCTAACATCCCTTTTCCCTCAGCAGCTAGGCATACAGCCAGCATGCTGAGCATCTCCACTTGACACATCGATCTGGTCCTTCACTGTACTGACTGATACACCTGCTAGGCCTCTGTTGGTGCTTCTAAAAATGGACAAGAGAGCATAACTGCATAAGCTTAGTATTCAGTCTTACACTGTTATAACCTCTTTTCAAGTTCAAAAACTGAAAAGTAACTAGACACGAATAGCTCCTGGTTTCTTAGGTTCTCCTAGCAGGTATGTCGCTTTCCACAACAACTGCTGCTGCCAGTTGAGCGGCGAGTGGAATAAAGTGTCCCTAAAGTCACACCGGAGAAAGAGAAGCAGAGAGAAACCATTTATTACTTCTGGTGCACTAATTATCAGGATTATTTACTGAATTATATGATTTACTGAATTATATGATGTTACAATTATATGATGTGTCAGCAACAGCGTGCACAGAGGTGATAAGGACTCTAATTCTTGACTGTGCATGCACATCATTTGTCCCCTAGATATTTTTACCATACATAATCTTATTCTAATTCATTATACATACACATTTATAAAACTCCTGTACACACATTCGTCTGTACAACAGCTTCTTAAAGAAAAACCACTTAAGAGTAAACAACAAAAGGAAACTTAAAATACTTCTTTAGTAACATAATATTTTCCTTTATAAGGCTCAGCACATCCTCAAATCCAATTCATCCAATAACAGGTTTCCAAGTTCAGTCTGATAGAGATTACAGTTAAAGTTAGTGTAATAATAACAGGGTAATTAAGAGTTAAGAGCTGGGGGACAGAGGAGCAGGAAAGAGAGAATAAATATAATTAAAAATATGCTGAAAACACATCTTTTACTATCATAGAAAATTGAAAAAATGACCACAACAACAACAAAAAACACAGACACATACAAAAGGTCCATTACTGAGAACTAAGAACAACCTAGAAACTCCAAGGCAGGAAGAACATATTTCCCATCCCTACCCCACCCCGCTGCCTCAGCCACCCTTAAAACAAAAGAAAAACAAATTCACGATGTTCACACCAGCCTAGTGAATGGTAAAAGTAGGAGAGGGGTTGAGGGAGATTAATTGCCCGGTTCTGAAATGGATAAGACTGTAGCAATCGCAACTCTTCCCTCTCCTTTATAGATTCATATGGATATAGGCAGTTCACATTTTTTTAAATCCTTCTCTATATGAAACTCTAGCCCTCTGAAGCTTTGTTGAACACCATGTACACCTCAAGGTAAAAATAGGGTTTGTTTTCCTCCAGAAAAATCCAAGGCATAAAAAATAATAATTTTTGATAGGGCCAAAAGTTTTTGCTTTGCAATTCCTTTCACTATAATACTGAATAATTCTATAACTAAGAAGTATGGCAACCTGCATATGTTAACATAAGCAAAGAAGAAATAGAAATAAAAACTTTTCAACATTTTTCAAAGTTTTGTGACTGATTTTAATTTGTATTCCTATGTTTGCAGAAAACATTTGAGAGTGTTACTACAGGTGACCTGTCCATATTCTAGAATAATTAACAACTACAGACCTCTTCACAGATACCCACCAGTTTTTCTGAGCATCTCAAAAACAAAATTAAAAAGCAATTGAAAAGAATTCTGTCCTTAATTGTTGCTTGTGATTACAGAATTGTTGAACTTTTTACCTGAAAGCAACTGAATATCATTGCTATTTCTTTCAAAGGTAAGAAAATTGTTAACCAAGACAGGAATGTTCTGCGAGTAAGCACTTCTGGATTTGGAGAGGTGCAGTGTGTGTGTATGTTTTTACACCTACACAGGCATATTTGAACGTACACACAGATATGTGTATACACAGATGGCTAGACAGAATCACACAGGGTCAGCTAGAGCATTTTGCACAAGATCACGTCCAGGCAGGTTTTGAATATCACAAAATCACAGAATCTTCAGGGTTGGAAGGACCTCTAGAGATCATCTAGTCCAACCCCCCTGCTCCAGCAGGGACACCCAGAGCACGTGGCACAGGGTGGCATCCAGGCGGGTTTGGAAGATCTCCAGAGAAAGAGACTCCACAGCCTCTCTGGGCAGCCTGTTCCAGGGCTCCATCACCCTCACAGGAAAGAAGTTCTTCCTCACATGGAGATGAAACTTTCTGTGTTTCAGTTTAAAACCATTGCCCCTTGTCCTATCACCAGCCACCACTGAGAACAGTTTAGCCCCCTCCTTCCCGCTCAGGAATTTGTACATTGTCTAGGTCCCCTCTCATCGTTCCCTTCTCTAGGCTAAACAGACCCAGCTCATTTAACCCTTCCTCATATGATAGGTGTTGCAGCCGCTTGATCATCTTGGTCGCTCTTTGCCGAACCCCCTCTAGCAGCTCCACTTCTCTCCTCTACTGGAGAGCCCAGAACTGCACTCAGTACTCGAGGTGCGGCCTCACCAGAGCTGAGCAGAGGGCCAGGATCACCTTCCTTGACCTGGTGGCAACGCTCTTCCTGATACAGGCCAGGATCCCATTGGTGTTCTTGGCCATGAGGGCACATTGGTGTTGTCAACTAGGACGCCCAAATTCCTCTCTGTGGAGCTGCTTTCCAACATGTCAGCCCCTAATCTGGGGGATGGAATATCTCCAAAGGGCACTACACATGCAGAACCTCTCTGTTTTAAAAATGTGTATGGACAAAAGCTAGAAAGCAATCTACCAAGAGAAGAGTTATCAATTTCTCGAAAGACAGATTATGCATTGTTACTGCATATATTCATTGTACAAAACGAAATAGCCTGCATCTCCTACGTTAAATCACAATTAAAGAACACAGCATGAATTTTAACCAATCTTTTGGACCTTTGTCTCTTTCAGCACAAATGGCTGAAGAGTGAAATTCTACAGGGAAGAGCTTGGCAGACTGTGGCAAAGGCAGCAAGCCTGGGTTGAAGTCCACAGCTTCCCGCAGAGAACAAGCTTAGAGAACGCAGACAGGAACTGCTCTCACTTATTTCAGCAACTGCGTTATTTATAGCATTACAGGCCTAATAGCATAAACCTCTCCTGCTCTCCCAGTACACTTCTGGGTTTTGGTTACAGGATTTGAAAATAGATCCTCTAGCTTCAGCTATTCATTATTCATCTATATGCCAACAGCATGAACTGGCCTTCACTTCCGCATAGGAGATGACAAATTGGCTTTTAGTAAGAAAAGGATACATTAATTCCCCAAAGTGTGGATTCTCAGAAGAGCTAAAATAAACAAATAGCCAGAATAGCAAACACGTTTCTAAGCAGTGCTTGATGCTGAATAATGCATAAAATATAAATATATAAATACATAAAATATAAATAAATATCAATAAAATAATAGAATTTTATTTCACACTGCAGGAAAGCTTTTTACATGAGAAATGCTTAAGGGGAAGAGGTTTCCAGTGCCTGTTCAAGTAGTAAATAATAAATAGAAGTTTATTGGGAATCCAAGCAAAAAAAGAAAGTCATATACATCAAAAGGAGATTATGCCTACTTTGCACTAGTGCATGATGAACATGCTTTCAAAAATTTGAGTTGTTCAAAGGTTAATTCTGATGTCTCTTTGTGAGATGTTCCACTGTGATTCGTGTAACTGAAAGTAAACAAGAACTTGTGATTTAGGTCAAAACAACCTTTGCTCCTACATAAGTTATAAACAAGAGCTTGTGATTGAGTCTTAAGAGTATGCATACTCAAAAGAACAGGATTATCTCACAGTTACTGATGAAGACTGGGAGCCTCTATCCCTTGACCATCAGAAGGAGGGCCAAGGACCACCATGACCAGCTGACGCCGGCACAGCAAGAAACCCCTTATGCAATTACCAGGAAACAAACAAGGCGGGGGCTTCCGGTAAATCAGTGTCCTTACCCTATATAAGGAGGTTGTAACTGGCATTTGAAGCACATATTGGTGGAGCGGTGACTCCCTGCACGCCCAGTGCTGTTTGTTTGTCTTATATGAATAAAACTATGTTTGCCCTGAAAAGGCATTTGGCTTAATTTTTATAACATCTTCTGATCTGAAAAAAATGTAAAACAGCACTCAAAAATACTTAGTTGTGTTAAGTAGGGCTTTGTACAACGTTGTCTAAGAGAAGGGTCATGCACTGCAAGCACTTCTGTGATTCTGTGATTCACCTAACAGCTCTAATTTAATTTGCCAATATGTTGGGGTTTTTTTTAATTAGGAAAAAAATAGGAAAAAAAAAAGAAACAATGCATGCATACTTATCAATGATTTTCATGGGAGTTTTGCATCTTGGACCTCTGTCCATTACAAAAGTAAGAGACATTTTTGTGGCTTTCAATAGCCAGAATCTGTATAAATGAACTCAGGGGAAACAAAACAGTTTTAAGATTGTTATAATAATGATCAATTCTTTCTCAGTAGCTGAAAAGAATAGTGGTTTTAAGGTCAAGCTTTTAAGGTCACTTCTCCTCCTCTAGAACCAATCCTAATTTCCACCCTGAGAAAAATTTTCCTGAAGATAACCATTTTCAAAACCTTAAGCATATTTATGACTCTTGTTTCCACCCTAATTATGTAATTACTGTCTAGAATAAACCGATTTGCCCTGTATTCTAACAGGGTGCTGTTACTGGCAATCCACTTCAACTGAAGGATTTGCGTTGGCAATTTGCCTATGAATTGCAGAAAAAAACCCCAGAAGATTGCTACTATCACCTTTCTAGCACAAGGACACAGTCTGTAAAAAGTAACAACCTGGTATACAGTAGATGAAGATGCAAATTTGCATGTTACCTGTGGTCTAGGTTTAATTTGCCAAACACACATATGACCTGATCCATCAGAGAGAATAAATGTTAACAATGAAAGAACAGATAGTTCTTGACTAATGCAAGAGGTTAAGCTTCCTGTCTGGTAGTTTATGATTTTAAAACTTTCAGCATATCATGTGTGAGGAGAAACTGTTTGGATTTGTCCTTGTGAGGAAAACAATAATTAGACAACTCGAGTCAAGGGGGAAAAAAGAATCAGATTAAATTTAGATTTACTATTTGAGGTATTTATCCCTTCAAGAGTTTAAGTGTTGTTCACTAAAATATTTGAAGGAATCTAGTGGAGAACCAAGCTTGATAAGTTCACATGTGTTTCTTCTGTAGAGAGATTCAAAAAAATTGAGGTCAATGCATGTGGAAATAAAGCAAACAATGACGCTGCAAAAAATACTTTGCACTCACAACAACTTCTAGGTGAGAGCCTAAATATTTTTGTCAGTTATGTTTTAAGCATCATACCTCTCTCTGTAAGGCAGCAGAGTAAATAGCTCAAATCATGTTAGCATAAATCCTGCCATTTCTATCACTGGCAGGTTGAAAGGAGGCAGGATGGGTATTTCTTAGATACATATTGTGATTCTAGGATCCATGGAAAAAAGGCAGTTTGATCCATTTCAGAGCCAAATTTCACAGGCAGCATTCCTGACATACCTATGTATATATTTCTACTGTATGTTATAGCAACACGATCAGGCAAAAAGTAACTAAGAGTCTAAGACTTGTTTGTCCATGAATGCAGCAAAGGGGAATATACTACACATTTAACACACGTTAATTCTTGGGATAAGTCATTTGGGAAAGTGTTAATTTTGTGCAGAAAATCATGCAGTTAAGAACTTAATGTCCACAAAGGGGACAGAATGGTCCTAAAACTTTATTCAAATAAAAGGAGAGACCACCAGGGCATACCTCTGTGGCCCAGACAGAGGCGTCCTAAAACTTTATTCGAACAAAGGGAGAGTTTGGGGCATACCCTGTGGAGTCTCTTAAACTGCTGGAGGATGAAGACCCCTTTTATCCTAATTTCCCAACCGAGGTATGCCCTCTCCTTTTCCACATCCATTAAGGTACTCAGAAGTTACAGGCTTCCTGGCCCGCCCATACCAGACTGTCTCTTTCCATCCGTTCTCACCTGAGGTCACCTGACTCCTTTCTCCCCATTGCCAAAGAATGGGGAGCAATTTCCCTCTTTGTAAAGGCACCCAACTCCTAGCATATGCTCCTTTGTCCTACTCACTCATGGCTCTGCTCCTTCCTCTGCTCTGCATATATTCCTTTGTCCTGCTCATCAGACAAAGAATGTGGGGTAACTCCCCTGTTTGTAAATAAGAGAACTTGTGTTTTCTGCTCACCATCAAATCATCAGTGATGAGTTCCCTGTATTTTTTCCACCCACATTTTCACAGAAATGCTACAGCCAATTCCACGTTTGCTGAAAATCTTTGATCTCTTTTCATTTGCCATGATTTTACTTGTGTTGAGTGCTTTTCTCAGCATAAAAAAAATATTTTAAACTACCCAGTAGGGTTCGTATGTGTCCATGTTGCAGTAACGCATAACCAAGTTGCTTGTGAATCAGTCTGCCTTTTTTCAATCAGAACTAGGAGATATGGTGGAGTTTCTAGTTTTGCCTACCCTCTGTTCAAATTACCTCTTATCGTACTTACCGTCTACTCTCCATCAGTTAAGATATCTCAGGTCGTAAAAATAGCCTGGAAAGCCAGGGTAATACGAAAACCAGTGAAAAACATAGCGCAGGCATGACCCTGTCAGCCCCAAGAAAACTCCACAAACCACACCGCTGTCTCTGCCCTAGGATCTTTAACTTCTCCATTTCCTAACAATAGCCATTAGGTTGTATATGGAATAGCCCCTTAGCTAATCTGCAAACTAGACAGTCCAAACTAGATAGCACAGAATTAAATGCTCCTTTTTTTTTCTTTTTTTTTTTTTTTTTTTTTATCAGGCCACATTTATTGCAACCAAACAGTTAATCTGGACAGGAACTCACTAACTAAAATTTTATGTGCCTTCCACATAGGCTAAAGATGAATATCCTGGCTTTTTTCCCTTGGGCTTCCTCTTTTTAATAAATTATCCACCACTTGGACAGTGTTCAACAAAAACTGGTCTCTGTTCTCAATTAAAATACAAAACATAACAAAATATATTCTTTATGCAGGCTGGCTGGTCTTCCCTAAACAGTCTCATTACCTGTCCTTGATGGATTAAACAGCCACTACCTTCAAGACCAACTTAATGTTTGGGTTACCTATAGTATATTTCATATATATTCATATAATTCATATGAATGGCATGACAAAAAAGAAAAATGAAACTTTAATAATTTAGCTGTAAAGTGCAAGTTTAGCCAGACTCTCTTTAGTTCTACTTTCATGCTCTCAACTGTATTCAGTCATTTGGGCCACAAACTGCTCTTCATTGTTTGCAACCCCTTTTTAATAGAAAGAGGTAGAGAAAGTAAAAATAGAAAGCAAGATGTTTGATAACTCACCAAGATGATGTCCTGCATAAGCAGCACAATCAGTCATGAGAAAATGCATGGACATCAGCAAGAGGACTTCACACTGATTGGTATTTATACAATGAATGAGTGATTTTTTATCACTTTTGACCAAACTGGCTCTTTTAAATCAGCACAAATGAATCACTTAACAGTCCCTATCCTAGAACATTGCACAAGCCAAGACATGTATTGTAGCCACCCGTAGGAACACAAGGCCTGAAACCCAGCTTACCAAAATTAGAAGGATGGACCCAAGCTAACCAATTTCCCTTTTATGAATGGCAGCCTCAGAGGATGGGTACAGCACATGGGTAATGATTATGACTCCTGTATTGCAAAGTGGTTATGACTACCTACCAGATTACATTCTGGCATAAAAATGGACTGCAGTGCTTAACGTGTACAGGGTCTTTTACAACAGAGTTTGCAATGGGATCATCAGAACGAATAAAAGCATACAAAATATAAATAAAAATGAGAATTTTCTCTCATGACATAAAAAATCCTTTTAAAATACTCAGCCATTATTAGAAGCTATAAAAATAATCACTCAAAATAGAGGCAAAAGAGTTTACTATGAACTAGAAAAAAACTGCTCAATATTTTGGTATTTAGAGGAAAAACTCAATCACAGAAAAGAAATATAGGTGTGGGCGATAATTTATGAAATGCCTTTCTGAGACAAGCAAGTCGTCAAGTTTGTGCTACACTTCTGTGAATAAAGTGAAAAAAAATCTCAGCTGAAATAAAGCAGCAGGGGTGGCATCCTGCCAAATATAACAAATACTAAAGGCAACAGTGGGAAATATCACTCTGTAACAACAGGATATGTACAAAACGTCCAGACTATGATACCAAAAAGCTGTATACAGACAGGAAAACCACAGGAAATAAAGGAAAAAACTACCTTACTAAAAGATGTTAAAATGTCACTTTGACACATCATCTGGCCTACCTAATTTCTCCACTTTATTCACACTGGTTAATCCACACAGAATTGTTCAAATGTAATTTAAAGTATGGTGCAAGAGCTATTGGAAGCATGGTGGATAAAGAGGTCCAGTATGGATACATATGCCAGCCCCCTCATTCAGTGCTACTACTAGTGAGAAGGACCGTCAGACTTAGTGGAGAGTACTTAAGAAAGGAGTAGCAAGTAGTGAGGAAGTACACATGTATGCCATAGGTATTAATGTCTCATTACAACTCTATTTTGTAAGCTCATAGGGTTCAAAATTTAATTGAAGGAGATGAAACTCATCACAGTAGGGGGAATTAAGACAATTAAGTCATGATAAACAAGGCCTGCTGGGAAACCTTTGATTTTAGTACTACAAACACTTAACATAATATTATATATTCTATGACAGAATCAGTTCATAAACCTTGAAACTTATTTAAATGAAAAGAAGAACCTACAGGAAAATAAGCTCCACATCATTAGTTTGCTGAGATAGTGAACATAAGATAGTGAACCTGAACATAAAGTGGCTGAAGCCCAATAAGGAAGGCCTTACACATCCTGAAGAAATTCTTGGGAGTTAAGAAACTAATCCATACAGCCTCTCTGAATACTCCTCCTTGTGCAGAAGAAGAAAGGAAAAAAACTCACACAATAGTAAAGACATGAGCTCTTTTATTCCACTCATCCTCATCTTTGATCTTTGAGTTGAGGGAACTCAAATGTCTGCTGGCAAATACCTCCAGAAACATATTGCCAGGTCCCACAGTTGGCTCATTAGAATTTGACCCAAAGCTTGCTAAGTGCTGTTCAAAAGGCCGTCAGCTGTCTAAACCAGCAAATGGGTCAAAAATGCTTCTCATTTTGGAAAGAGAAAGAAAAGGAAAAAAAGAATCAAAAATATGATACATAAATTTTGAGGAAACAGTTTCTGTGAAATGCGAATCTATGCTAAAAGAATGGGTCTTGGGCTTTACATGCTGTTCTCGTGATGTATTTGCTCACCAAGAGGACAGAGCTTCTGCATCCTGTGAAAGCAATAGGAAATGATTTGCGAAGTGTGATGAATTACCAAGCAATGATAACTCAGAGCTATTTACATACACAATTCAGGTATCAGTATGTGCCATTTTACTAGTGAAAGGATGGATTCTCTCTCGGAAGTATAATGGATTCGACAAGTGGACTCCTCTGAAATAAGAGCTGGATAGCCTGGTCATTGCTGTATTTGTGCATATTGCTACAGTTGCTTCAAGCTCTGACAACAGGCAGCATCATAATCTACACATTATAGGCAAGGAGATATCTGCCCAAGGTCACTTGCAAAATCTGCATTAGGGATGAGAACTGAACTCTAAATACAATAATCTATTTCCTCCACTGAGGGAACATCCAGAAATTCTTTTTTTCTAACTTGCAGTAAAGAACAGGTGTTTCACCAATGTAAATTGGATAGAAAAACCTATGCTAGGAATTACAATAAGATTCAGATCCAAGGCCAGGATGAAACATGTCCTATCTACGGTTGTTAAGGTAACAGCAGCATCGGGCTTTCTAACTACAGAAGAGCTCCAAATATTTCCTTTAAGGAAGTATTTCCTGGCTGGTTGCAATACACTCACTGATCCTACTCTGAATAAGTCACCTATGTTCAGTTTGCCAAAGAACTGTTCGCACTGTTTGAAAACAGTTCAGAGAACCTACACCCTGGCTATGGCTTCCTGCATGCCAAAGCTAAGAAGTCAGAGGTCCATGTGAACAGCAACAACTAGGTGAATGCATTCTGGTAGGAAAGTCCTTTTCAATGCATGCAGTACTAGGGAATGATCATGAAGGTGATGGAAATACTTAAGTTGCAAGTCTAGTTCCCCATACAGTCAGCCTTGACAAAGTCTAAGAACAGAGATGGATTCCCTCAGATTATTATTTGGATGTGAAGGTAGACATTATTCACTTAAAATACATGGGACAATTTGCTGGCAGAGGAGACAATAGATGGATGTGAAGTTACAAAACAGGAGAAGGGCCACATTGCTAGGTGGCCCTTTGAACTAAGGTACAAAGAATCCTCAATGGGCTCCTTGAACCTGAATCCTGGTGTGGAAGTATATCTCCCTACTACCCTGTAGTCCGTTGCTCATCCCATGACCAGGCACAGCTGCTCAGCCATACATACATCAAAGAGTAGACCTGGCACAAAGCAGAGCTAGCAGAGAAGAGGCAAGAGGCATCGCTGCACAGACCTGGGCAGTCTGCAGTGCACTGGCAACACATACGCTTGACTTTGCTGCAAGATAAAATGACACCGGGGTGGCTATCGGATGCTGCTGCTTATGCGTGTTCCCTTATCTACATATCCCCATCACACGAAATATGAGAGGAGGCTACTATCATTGATAGTTTGTTAGCATGAGGTTCTTTATGTGTAAAAAGCCCTATCCCATACTTCCTGATGCTGATACAGTGAGTGAATACTGTTAAACTGCATCAGAGTAGCAGCAGTGCCCAGGCTCCATTACTTCACCAAAGGAGTTACTCCTAAGTAATGGAAGTTTTTCTTTTATTTTTTTTTCCTCTCCTTTTTTTGCAGGGCAGGATAGAAGGGAGGTAATCAGTGCATTTCATCAGCACAGACAGTAATAAGAATAAAAAGAAAAAAAAACCCCAAAAAGTCATTTCACTTTTGTTTACACTGACTGTCAACTCTGGGTCAGCCCTCTGTGCTTTGTGCTTGGCCTTTCACAAAGTAGATGGAAAATGTCTGTGTGCTTCGCTTAGTTTTAGAAAGAGTGGATGTTTTTCCCCTATCAGAGTATTTTTACAGCTTTTTTATGCAACATGTTAATGATGGCTGAGATTTAAACTGACAATGTCTCCTTAAGTTAAAGATAGCTAAATCTGCCTCTAATAAGCTTAAGCATTCCAATAAATATGTTAACTTCTCCTTCATGTCAGGACTAGCTTAACTGGGCAGTCTTTGAAAGAAGGTCAGCAAGTGCCTTTATAAAGCTGATACAAGAATGCAGACCCGTTCAAGAGCTGGACCCTATTTTGAAGAGGATCTCACTGACATGAGCCTCAGCATGCATGTTTCATCCTCTCTTGCCAGTACAATGGCAGTAATGCTGCTAGTACCGTTCTTAAAACAAAGAGCTTAGGCCAGAGGGAGGCGCTGCTAAAAAAGAGTTGCTTAAAGTCTAGTGAGGTTATGACTGACTGAGCAAACAAAGTTTCAGGATTGATCAGGCAAAGATACAGCTGCTCTTTAAATATGCCAGAAGACAAACTTTTTGGGAAAGTATTTTTAATCTATGCTGCTTTAATGTTAAAAAGAAATCAAGTTTACTGCCATCATCACCATTATCACAATTATCTTTCATGTACAGATCTTATGAAAGTTATCAATGCCACCTCTCACAGCGGGAGAAACTGAGGCAGATGGGATACGCAAGGCCAGCATTGATAATGTAAACAATTTAAGTACCTTGTCCTCACTCTGTGCTCTGCCTGGTACACTCAGTGCCTCAGGAAAAGCAAAGAGGCAATCTGAACTGGTTACAGGCAGGATTTACTTGTTTTTGCATCCAGTCATATGAAGCAGGAAGGCTGCCATAGCCTGTTACCTGCTGCTAGATAAACACTGAGAGGCTACCTTTGGTTACTTGACCATAAGCTGTCTGGGTGATGATGCCCTTTGGCTAAGTCTTAATGTGTTTTTGAAATCAAACCTGCCATTCCAGTCCAAATCCTGCATGCAGCTGCTTGCCTCTGATTAAGAGTTGTCTATTTTAACTTTCCAAAAATAAATGTTCACATCCTTTAAAAATATCCAAATTATTTCACTGCCAAGGTCTTTCCATGTCTCCTTGAAATTCCTGCTTACATTGAGATGCAGGATATAATGCCCTACTCCATAGAAAAGACTGAAAAGAGTTAAAATACAAAGAGAGAAAGGAGAGTTAGCTGCTCTTGTGTTAATATCCCCAAACTGGTCACTTGTAATTGTTCTCTGTCCTTGCTCTTTGTTTCCAGGACTTTCTAGCTTTAAGAAGGCTCTGCTGGAGAGCTTCTAATCATTTATAGAAAAGTTTAAAAATAAAAGAGCAGCTTTGTTCAAATAAGTCCAGCTAGGAAGGAAAAAGGAAAACACAAAGACTGTCAACTCAGGTGGAAAGTAAGGCAAAAGGGGTCCTTTAAAAGCTGATGGACATTACTATCATTAACAGTGAAAAAAAAAAAAAAACAAAAACCCCTTTATTTTCACTTTTGGCTTTCCTCCATGTGCCTCCATAGTAATTTTCAATTGCTGTGTTTCTTATGCAGAAACTTTCAACCTGTGTGTAAGTGTACAGGCATATACACACATATGTAGTCACAAATGTGCAGTCTTTCAGTTTGTCTCTATTCACAGCCAATTCATAGAATCATGATTGAAAAAGACCTTCAAGATCATAAAGTCCAACTGTACGCCCTTAGCCCAACCATAAGCCTTTAATCCAACCATAATTTCCTCTCCTGCTCCTCCATGTATTTGCTTGTTTCTAGTTTAGACTGCAATAGTGATGCCAGCTACTACCAGTGAAGATATCCTTTCTAATATTTTTGTGCTACAAGAAAGGTAATGAAGACAATGTGCTTCATAGCAAGAGAGTAACAATCTCCTCCTGATTTTTTTATGAAACATATGACTTTGTGCATATTTTAGATCCCAGATAATTGCAAAAACACATCCAAGTTATAAATATGCAAAGCAGCCTAGGAGTCTTCAACTATGAGTCTTATGTGACTCTTTCATTTATTACATTTTCAGATCACATTTTGATATTAAAAGAAAAAAAAAATACACTTGACCTAAAATGAACACACTGCCCTCCATAAAATTCCCATCTTGGGACACTGGAAAGGTCACCGGACAGATACCCTTTCTTTAGATTCAGAACATAAGCTTTTGAGCACTGATAATTGTCTAATTCTAATTTAACTGTGGCAAAAATATAAATGTAAGTAACTACAGAGGCTGAAAATACAGAAGGTGTTTCTGAACAATACTGTTTCCATTTTTACAACTACCTTAAAATCAAGCTGTTGTTACTCTGTATGTAAATTAAATCAATAGAAACTGCATGTGTCAGCTTTGTATGTACTCTACAAAGAGGTAAACTGTGGTCGACATATAACCAACTCACACGGTGTTGGATTTGCTACTTAAAAATTAGCATCTGTGCATCTGAAAGAGGAGATCTGTTATGTATGTATAGCTCTGTTTTGAAGCCAGAAATAACTATGAGATCATATATTATTTCAATCTGCTATACCATGTAAACCTGTCAACTCTGCTTCAAGCCCAACACGTCTTATTTTGCTATGGTACATCTTCCAGGGAAGCATCACTGTCTTTACTTGACAGCTTCAAGAATCTGTCAGTTTATTCCAGTAGTCATTCACTCTCCCCATTAAAAACATGTGCACCACTTCTCATATGAGTTTGTCTGCCTTTGACTTCCAGTATTTTGATTCTTGCTATGCCTGACTCTGTAAAATTAAGCGACCTTTTAAGAGCCCAAAATGTTTTTTCTTATAAAAGTAGTTGCACGCTTCATTCACCTAGGCACCTCTCAATCTTCTTTGCAGTAATGCTTAACAAATGAGGTTCTGAAAGTCCATCACTGGAACACACATCTTACAGTTTTTCAGTCATGCTTTACACCCAGCTCTGCACTTCTTCAGCATCATCAAGTGTACACGTGAGAACCAAGTATGCTGTAACAACCAGCTGAGTATAAAGTTAACTTTATCTTTCACATGTCAATAAACCCTGCATCCCCAGCTATCTAACAAGTGACAAAACTGAGACACTGTATTAAAGTGATTGACCTAACTCTTCAAAGATCAAGTACTAGAATAAGGACAACACAAAGCAAAACAAAAAAATCTTTTCCTCACAGACCTAATTCTCATGCCTTATAGATGCTTAAATCCCATGCCTCTACCCCCAGCAGGTATTGGATTATCAGGTACAGTGATCCTTTCTGGTATTCAATGGGCATGCATTACACAATACAGCAAAGGAACCATGGAAAGCGCAGGAGCTTCCCTCCTTGCTGAAAATTGCCTACTGTTAGTAGCAATCTAGGTGTGCTGGAGTTCAAGATCATTTCAAACAGATGTTTTAAACAACAGAAGCTCATTCAAACAGGTACTCCCTCCTCTGCCTCACAGCATTCCCCCATGTCCACAATTCAGTGCTCTTCAGCATTCCTATTCCAGTCTTACTAATTATCTATTATAAATTATAGTAAGATAGTCACAAATTCCATCATAGAACATCATTACGTATGACCCAAAATTAAGAACATGAGGAAATCATGCTTGCGCAGGATGGGTTTTATGCGACTCTATTTATTACATGTATGCTGTCACTCAGGGCATTGGCACATCCACATACTGTTTCTCTTCATATGTGTGGCTTCTGTGGCTTCCACAGAGGATTGGAGAGTTGCTAGAGGATGCACTCACAGCTGAGGGATATTACCAAGATCCTCCAGAGACTCTTAAAGAGGGTCATTAGCCAGACTTTTTAAGCATAAATGCTACTACTTTGCTCTGCACCTAAGATTCCTAGACCATTTAATTATTTTTCATGTCTTCAACAGAAAAGAATATTGCAAAGAAGTAGCCCATACATTCACCAATAGCACTCCTTTGCTTTTTTATGGAAGTGCTCGCACTGAACCTAAACTTGTGGCAGCCAAGTCTGTGTGTGCCACTTGTATTAACTCCTCACACTGAGCAGCCTGAAGTTCCTGTGTTTTTGAGCTTGGTCAATTAAGATTTCAGACGTAACCTTCCCTGCTACATGCAGTGTTTAGCTACACAATTTCAATGTTGCTTTAAAAGTTACTGCTTTGTCCCAATGGCATTGCTTTATCTGTTCATCAAGATCACAAAATCTATGTCCATGTACAGGGTTACATCAAATATTCTGAATATCAATATCAGTTTATGGCTGCACTTCCAAATAATTAGCAGTCTGGATGGAAGGCATGAAATCTATACAGACCATAGAGAATAATCTAATAATTATTCTTATGAAAATTCCTTGAACTTTCTTCTCCCAATAGGCATGTTTGCAGTCATTTATTATATATATATTTTTTTTTCTACAGTTTTATCAGGAGTCTGTGTAAGGAACTTGTATAAGGCAGAGGGGCAGGCAACAGGAAGTGCCCAGCAATGAGTTAATACCGATTCCATCCACCAGCCAACACAAGGAGGAAGACTCCAGCACAATAATGGATGGATAAGTGTCCAAGCTCAAGGTGGCAGGAGAAAACCTCCTCTGACCTCCTCCTACCATGTACCAGCAGTCAACAGGTACTAGGCCCTGGAAGAGAAAGTGGACAGTGAAGGCAAGAGTCCCTCTCCTCCAAAAGTAGTAATGCAGCCTGAAAGGCAAACCCCTCATATTGTGACCACTGGCAGGAGAGAGAAAAGGCAAGTTGTTGTCATGGGCAACTCCTCAATTCAGGCAACAGAGGGGCCAATATGTAGGTGTGACGCTGCTCCTGAAAGTCTGATGCCTTCCTGGGACATCATCAGGAGGCTTCTCGCTCTGGTTCGACCCACAGACTGTTATCCATGGATAGTCCTACAGGATCAAAAGCGATTGTAGGGACTGTAGGGGAACTAGGGCAGAAGATCAGGAACTCGGGTGCAGGTTATATTTGCCTCCATTCTTCCTGGTTCTGCCAGCAATAAAGAAAGAAACAGGAGGATACAACTCATCAACATGTGGCTCTGTGGCTGGTGTCATCACAACAACTTTGGCTTCTTTGGCAATAGGAAGACCTACATGGCACAGGGCATGACGGCACCTAACGGGATCCAGCTTTCTCAAAGTGGGAAGAGGGTCCTGGGCCATGAGCTAGCAGGGCTCATTAAGAGGGCTTTAAACTACATTTGAGGCGGGGGAGGGCGACATGGTCAGGGAAGCAGGTGATAAGGCAGATGAGGGCCTGTTGTGCCACTTGCAGCAGCCTAACTCCAGAGCCTGTGGAGGACACTCAGGCCTGAAGAGGCTAAATGGCAAAATATGGGGAAGTCTAAAGGCCCACATAGTCAAGTTTCAGCTGCTCCAGATAGAATGAGAGGCACGTTGGGTGTCCCGCTCAACTGCCTCTATGTAAATGCATGCTTTACGGGGAATAAACCAGGGGAACTGGAGATGCTTGTGCAATTGCAGGACCATGATCTCATTGCAATTACTGACACGTGGTGGGACAGCTCTTATGACTGGGCCACGGCCATGGAGGGCTTTAGGTTTTTCAGGAGGGACAGGTCAGAAAGATGAGGTGGCGGAATTGCTATTTACATGAGAGAGCAACTGGAATGTATGGAGCTCGGCATAGGGGAAGACAGAGTGTGAGTTGAGAGCCTGTGGGTGAGGATTAAAGGGCAGGCCAACAGGCAACACAGTCGTCGGAGTTATATACAGGCCTCCTGACTAGGACGAGGAAGTGGATGAGGCCTTCTACAGGCAGCTGCAAGAAGCCTCGCGGTCACAGGCCATAGTTCTTATGGGAGACTTCAACCACCCTGATGTCTGCTGCGATAATCACACAGCTGGGAGCAGACAGTCCAGGAGGTTCCTGCAAAACAATGTGGATAACTTCCTGATGCAGGTGGTTGAGGAGCCAACAAGGGGAGGGGCACTGCTAGACCTGATACTAACCAACAGAGATGGTCTAGTGGGAAAGGTGAGAGTTGGTGGCAGTCCTTGCCACGGTGACCACGAGATGCTGGAATTGACAATCCCTACAATAGTAGGGTTGCTACCTTGGACTCCAAGAGAGATAACTTTGACCTCTACAATGAGCTCGTTGGAGAAATCCTCTGGGCCAGGGTCCTCAAAGGAAAGGGGGTCCAGGAGAGTTGGCTTATATTCAAACACCACTTTCTCCAAGCCCAGGATCGGCGCATTACTACTAGAAAGAAGTCAAGCAAGAGGGGCAGGAGACCTGCATGGATGGGCAAGGAGCTGCTGGGTAAACTTAATGAAAAAAGAGCACATATGCAAGGTGGAAGAAGGATCGAGCCACATGGGAACAATATAGGAACACTGTCAGGGAATGCAAGGATGCAATGAAGAAGGCCAAGGCCCGTTTGGAATTAGAATTAGTGAGAGATGTCAGGGATAACAGGAAGGGATTCTATAAATACATCATCAGCAAGAGGAAGAGTAGGGGAAATGTTAGTCCACTGCTGAAAGGACAAGCTCCCTTGGTGGTGGAGGATGCAGAGAAGGCAGAGTTACTAAATGCCTTCTTTGCTTCTGTCTTCACTGTTAAAGCTGGTCCCCATGAACTACAGAGCCCAGATACAAGGCAGATAACTGAGAAAGACGAGGACTTTCCACTCATTGAGGAGGATTAGGTTAGGCATTATTTAGGCAAACTGGACACCCATAAATCTAAGGGTCTGGACGGGATGCACCCGAGAGTGCTAACGGAATCGTCAGGGGTTATTGCTGAGCTACTCCCCATCATCTTCAAGACATCATGGGTGCCGGAGGACTGGAAGAGAGTGAACATCACTCCAATCTTCAAAAAGGGCAAGAGAGAGGAGCCAGGAGACTACATGCCCATGAGCCTCACCTCCATTCCTGGAAAGGTGATGGAGCAGCTCGTCCTAGAAACCCTCTCAAGGGATATCAAGGAGATGGTGATCAGGAGTAGTCAGCATGGATTCACTAAGGGGAAGTTGTGTTTGACAAACCCGATAGCCTTCTACAATGGGATGACTGGGTGGATGGATGATGGGAGAGCCGTGAATGTTGTCTACCTTGACTTCTGCAAGGCTTTCAATACAGTCTCCCATAACATCCTTATAGGAAAGCTCCAGAAGTGTGGATTGTATGTGATGTGGATTGAGAACTGGCTGGATGGCAGAGCCCAGAGGGGCATGATAAATGGGGCTGAGTCTAGCTGGAAGCTTATGGTCAGCAATGTCCCCCAGGGGTCAGTGCTGGGCCCAGTGCTGTTCAACTTATTCATCAATGATTTGGATGAGGGTACGGAGTGCACCCTGAGGAAGTTTGCTGATGACACCACCTGGGTGGAGGGACCGACACCCCAGAGCGCTGTGCTGCCATCCAGAGGGACTTGGACAGGCTGAAGAGTTGGGCGGAGAGGAAGCTCACGAGGTTCAACAAGGATAAATGCGGAGTCCTGCAACTGGGGAGGAATAACCCCAGGCACCAGTACAGATTAGGGGCTGAGCTGCTGGAGAGCAGCTCCACAGAGAGGGATTTGGGAGTTCTGGCTGACAAGTTAACCATGAGGCAGCAATGTGTTCTCGTGGCCAAGACGGCCAATGGGATCCTGGCCTCCATCGGGAGGAGCGCTGCCAGCAGGTTGAAGGAGGTGATCCTGCCCCTCTACTCAGCCCTGGTGAGGTTGTATTTGGAGTACTGTGTGCAGTTTTGGGCTGCCCAGTACAGAGAGAAAAGATTTTGAAACAAGAAAAAAAAGATGAATTGAGATGGATTTTTTTCCTTATAATGGAAGAAAAAAAGAGATTATCCAAGAATAAGGCTTAAAAGTGGCTTGATCACAGCTAAAAAAAAATTTAAAAAGAAAGGTCCTGTATTCAATTAAGAAAAAAAAAAAAAAATAGTTGAAAGTTAAAGCAAAAGTAATTTCAGCTAGTGATAATTCACATGTTTTTAACAGTAACTAATCAGTTGAAAAGATCTTAACTACTGGGGAAAAAAAAATCATCTTTCACAATTTTTAATTAGTACCAGATATCTTTCACTAGACTATGCTTAAGACCAATGAGAACTTCCACATTATCATATCTCTGACAGACTAGAAAATTAAACAAGCAGCAATGTCATGCATTCTTATAAAAAGTATACATTCTTTTATGGTCAGAATGTTCAGATGCCTACGGAATAAATGTATCTGTGTGGAATTGTATAGGGTAGACTGATCAGATGTCAACAAAACAAATTAAAATTGTAGCAGGGATTTTAAAAATACACATCTTTGTTAAGAAAGAAAGAACTGTTCAAGTGCATGCTCGCAGTACCTATTAAGGGGCAAAGTAAAACTCCCAAAAGACAAAACCCTTTATGTGCAAATGCTAGCTATGCTTCAGTGAATGCTGTCTTCCAAATTCTGAATTCCTGCTAAGGCAGAGCAAATCAATATAGATATCTTCCCCAAGAGATGAATAGCCTTACTTACAACTGTGTAGACTGCTGACCATTCTGCTTACTAAATACTGAAATAATCCACTGGAAGAAGTAGTTTCTCTGATATTGTCATCTTGAGAACTAACGAATAATTGCACCTTATGAATACAAGATGCTCCGCTGCTCCCAGGATGAAACTATATGCTGACACTGAACATCACAAGATTATTATAATTACTTATTGAGTGCCAATGAGATAAAACCTGCAATATACAGAAATACAACACAACCATCCCAAAGTACTTGCAGTGCACACAATAAAGATAACACACTTCATCATACAACAACTAGCAATTAGATAAACTCGCTTCAAATAAGAGCCTTTCTTGGGAGCCACCATTTGTTCTGATAAGACATTTGCTCTAATGAGAGAGACCACTTTGGAAAACTAATTTAATTTACAAAACATTCAAAGACTATTTTTCCTTTGTTGCTTTTTGTATCCTTTCAGTTCCACGGAAGCTATGGGCTCTGGCAGCACCTTTCTGCTTAAGAAAAATAGTATAACAGCCTTTTATTAATATTATCAGCAAATGATTAGGCTGAGAGGGAGCAGGGCTTTTGCATATCAAACATAAGTCTTTACAGAATTCAGACAATGTTCATATTAATTTAGAGAAATCTGTACATATTTCTCAAATAAGTATTTCTATAACCAGTCTTGTTACACTCTTATGTGACTATTTGCCAGTAATCACACTGATCATACAACCTTTGCTTACAAATATTTCATAAAAATTATTTACATTTAATTCCTAATTTACTTATAGTTTACTTGAATGCTCAGTTTTGCTAATGTTCCAAGTCAGTCTGAAAAGGCAGGCACACCTGAATGAATTTCCTGGTTCTTAATAATTATATCTGTTTTCTTACCATTCACCATATTACAGATTGATATAAGTTAACTCCTCCTTTACCTGACCACATAGTAATAGGCTAGCTCAAAATTAGTAACTTAAATATCAAGGTAGAGGAAAGGAGGCTTAAGAGTTTTCAAATTTCCTTCCTGTATAGGAGTTTGCTTTAGATTGTTATTTAAATACGAAAAGATTTCTGGTAAAGAATAATCAAAGGGTAATTTTTGGTTTGATGCAAATAGAGCTTCAATATGAAAAAAAATCAACTTTAAACTTGGTCAATGAAACCTGTAAGCAAATCTAAATTTAGCTTTTATAAAATATACTAATCTTTAGTTCCACATTTCTGGTGGGATTTCTTTTCCACTTTTGTTTTGTGCCATTCCCTAATGGTGTAATTTTGTTCTCATTTTGACTTTTCAAAACGCTGAATTTTTCTGTGAGATGATTTTGTTTTCAAAAGAACTCTAGCTCCTAGTAAGAACATGATTATTAGCACAGCTGTAAATATTAGTGCTAAAACCTACTAAAGACGATAGTCCTGACAAATTTCTTTTATACATGCTGCCAGGTGGATCTGCATTAGGAATTTAAACTGTAAAGTCTTACCCCATGGTAAGATGGTACACTCTTCCATGAAAGATATACTGCTGAAAATGGGGTATACTATACAGCCAATAGTACCATACCAGTGATTTTTAGACAAATAGTTATCTTAAGAACATCACTAGCTTTTCATGATGTTTTAGCCTGTTCAAGAACTCACTAAACCGAATGCTTCCGAAATTTGTGAGCAAATCAATTTGGCAACTTCTACTCAATTCAGGACTTATCTCCACTTTTTTTTTATTTCATTCTCCTCCAGTGAGAAGCATAGAATAGAATCTTTATGGTTAGAAAAGATCTTTATGATCATTGAGTCCAACCATAAATCCTTCAACACCATACCTGCTAAACCATGTCCCTAAATGTCTAATGTACGCATTTTCTGAATGCTGCTAGGAATGGTAACTTCGCCACTTCTCTGAGCAGCCTGTTCCAATGCTTCACTATTCTTTCCATGTAGAATTTTTTCCTAATATCTAATCTGAACCTCCTCTTGTACTACTTGTGACAGATATACTCCTTTCCCAGCCCAACCAGACTTCTCAAGGATAGCCCTATTCAAGTGTTAACTTGAATTTATGGGATCATAAATATCTGATCGTGGTGGTTGTCTCCATGATTTGTCCCTCACTCGGACATTAACTAGACCCTAGTGGTTGCTTCTCTGATTTTCTCCTCCACTCAGACATTAATGATCAATAACAGTCCTGATGGCTGTGTACTAATGAGGAGATAAGGCAAACTGTGCATACCAGTGAATGACTATGAGTCAATCGTCTTATCCCATAAATACAGGGACAGCCTGAGAGCCTGTTGAACTCTTTTTGCATGACCACAGGCTGCACGCTAGGAATTGCCCTTGAGCAGGGACACCTCTCAAGGATACTCCTCGAGGTTGAGAGATCCTTCCCACAACAGACTCGTGGTAAGTGAAATATAGGGCACTTTCTTTCTGAACTTGTTATGTTCATTTTGTAACTGTGCACAAAATCCGTTAGCCATAAACCGTTGACCTGGTCTGTGACTAGGATTGAATCCAGCCACACCTAGACTCCTCTCAGGAGGAGTTTGGAAAGCAAGGGGGTCCGATCTGAACCTTGTGACTCAACGGGCGGGCATCCAAGATAATTCCATGTATTATCTTGAACTTCTATACGGTAAATAAGTGATCTTGCCATAGAATCTCATGAAACCACTGTTCATATCAATAAAAGTTTCTTTCACCCTAGTGAAATGCATTGTGTCACTCACTTCCCCACCCCCAACTCGTTCCATGACGCTACTTGAGTCCATTTCCTCTTGTTCTACTTTCAGATGTTATTCTGGAGAAGAGATTGACCTCTGCCTCACTATAACCTCATTTCAGATAGTTGTAGAGACTGAAAAGGTCTTCCCTTGAGTCTCCTCTAAATTAAATAATCCCAGCTCCCTCAGCTGCTCCTTGTAAAGTCCATACTCTAGCCACTTCAGCTGCCTCATTGCCTTCTTTTGGACATGCTGCAGCACCTCCATGCCTTTTTGGAGCACCTCTCATGTGAGAGGCCCAAAATTGAACACAGTATTTGAGGTGTGGCCTCACCAATGCCAAGCTCAGTGGAACCATCACTTCTCCAGTCCTACTTGCTAAACTGTTCCTGATACAAGCCAGGAGGCCAATGGCCTTCTTGGACACCTAGGCACACTGCTGGCTCATGTTCAGCTAGCTGTTGTCCAACACTCCCAGATCCCTTTCTGCCCTACAACTCTCCAGCCACTCTGCCCCAAGCCTATAGCGTTGCATTGGGTTACTCTGACCAAAGTGCAGGACCCGGCACTTGGCTTTGTTGAACCTCCTACAGCTGGCCTCATCCCATCAATCCAGCCTGTCCAGATCCCCCTGTAGACCTTTCCTACCCTCCAGCAGATCAACTCTTCCTCCCAGCGTGGTGTCATCTACAAATTTGCTGAGGATGCACTCAATCGTATCATCCAGATCATTGATAAAGGTAATACACTGATCCCTGGAGGACTCTCCTCATGATTTAAATCTAGCTGGGTTTAACTCTGTTCACCACAATTATTTGGGCCCAGCTATTCAGCCAGGGCTTCACCTGGCAAAGAGTATACCTAAGCCATGAACTGCTAGCTTCTCCAGGAGCAGTCAGTGGGAAAGTGTGCCAAAGGCCTTATTAAAGTCTGTGTAGACCACATCCATAGCCTTTCCCTCATACACTAGGTTGGTCGCCAGGTCACAGAAAGAGATAAAGTTGATCTGGTAGCTTTCATGAACCTATATTGGCTGGACCTGGTCCCTTGACTGTCATGCACATGTTGTGTGATTGCCACCTAGTTGCCCTGGGGGAACCACTTGTAGGTCACTGGACCCTGGCAGAGGTCCTTGAGAGGCCCTGGCCTTCCTGGGTTGACTGTGACAACCTGTTTTTCTGGCCAGCCTGCATAGGGTCTTGTTGGACCATGCCGCACTTCAGCTGGTGGTGTGTCCAAATCCATCAGTTCCACATTGTCTTCAGGAGACTCCACCTCCATCAGCTCTGCCCTAGCATTTTGCAGAGGAGGGTCCACCTCCACTGGCTTCACACACAACCAACAGCCACCCCTATGTGCCCCTGTAGCAAGCAGTTTTCTACTATGCTGACCATTCTGCACAGTACTCTTAAAAGTGCCTCTTGAAGAGGTGCAGCAGCTCTCTTCAGCCTCCTCACACTTGCCTGTTTCAAGTCTCCTTGGCGGTACAGGATCCAGAGGCTCGGTGAACTGCACTTCACTCCCAGGCACCCTTTTTTTATGTTGCCTGGCACAAAGGGCAGTGAGGTCATTTGTGACCTGCTGCAGCAGGCCACTGTGATGACAGGCTCCCACTATAGCAGAGAGGTGGGGGAAGGGGCACCTACAGCCTGAAAGATGCTCTCCTTGCCAAGAACCAGGAGCTCTCCCAGGCTGGGGATTGAGCGCCACTTTGCTTTGCCTCCTTCTCACTGCCGTTATGCTCCACACACACCAAGGCTGCCCCTACCGCACCAACACTGTCATATATGTGCTTGCCACCACCTGCCCTACAGCCCCCTCCTCATCCCATGGGTCTACCCCTCACCTCCCCTCACAGTGGCACTGCCTGCCTCGTGCTCTCTGGACAAACCAAAACAAAGGCAGCCCTCCATGCAGCCCCTCACAAGGACCACCCAACTGTTAGTTTCTCCCCATCTGCCCACAGCATGCCACCATCGCCCAGGCTCGCCTTTACTTCCAGCAGCCTCCACATGCATTTGCCACTCCTCTTAATCTCAGTTCCATGACCACCACCTCACAGGCCCTTTGCCACAGAGCTGCTCCTTAGCCAGCCCTGCCCAGCCCTAGCCTGCGTTGTGCTGGGGTGTTGGTCCGCAGCAGGCATTACATTCTGTGTGCTCTTCCCTTACACTTCTTCACCTTTCTGTCAGCATGCTTCCTCATGCAGATCCCCTCCCCTCCAGGGCACCAGCCAAGAAGAGCCTTCCCACCCTCTCCACGCTTTGGAGTCAGCTACAACTCTGCACAAAGTGCAGCACCTCCACCCTATCTTTCCTTCAGCAGTATCAGCCCCATTACTCACCACAGAGACACTGTCAACATCGGTCCCACAGGGGCTCTTTCTCTTGTCTTTCACAAGACACTGGCACATGCACCTTGCAGACCACTAATCCCCTCCACGCCTGATCCAGGGACTACTAGTAAGACGCAGGAGACTACGACACAGGCCTTGCTAAACTCCAAGTAAACCACATACACTGCTCTCCCCATGGCTCGCATTGCCACACAGCTTGTGAGCACTAGCTTCCGTGCGAGGCCTGGCCCTAGCTGCACTTGTAGAATCCCTCCAGCTCTATACCGCTGCCATTCGCCTCCCTTCTCACCCTAACTAATGGCAAAGTCCCTTTCCAAGGGCAACACAGCATTACATCTCATGGGAAACTGGAGCCAACTCCCTGCAGCCCTACAATTTCAACCCTGATGCCAGGTTGCAGCAGCACCATGTTAGCCCACAGTTTGCAGCTTACTGGCTCCCCATTTCCTAGGGGCAACACATCACAGTTGATTTCTTGTGACAGACAGAGTCAGAGAGGCTGTTTGCAATTCAGGCATAGATAGGACTTGATCTCTCTCATTTTATAAATAAAATAGAACTTGTTGTGCTACAAGTAACAATACTTCAAATGGTACAAGACTGGACATGTATAAATTCAAGACCACTTGTTGCTATGCTCTTATACTTATTAAAGTACTTACTATATTTTATTATTTGTATATTATCATATTAATTGTTATATTATTAAAGTACTTGTTTAGTGCTTACATTAAAGTACTTAATAAAACTTATTAAAGAATGACATCAAGCATTCAGTGGAATATCACATGCTCTGTAAGTGTTATGATAAATAGCTGTATATAGCTAAGGAAAAGACAGAAATTGAGTTTTGTAGAAAAAAAAAAGGGAAAAAATCCAAATATGGTACTCAATACAGGCTACTGCAATGCAAGGCACACTGAATATGGATTCAGACTACTTGAATTCCAGAGTATTCTATTTTTGTGTAATGTAATTTTATATATGACAAGAATTTTTGCCTCTTCTGTGCTCCAGATATAGACTTATAGACTCCAGAGATAGACTTCCAGATATAGACTTGAACTGCTGGTGGTTGCTGGCTCTTGCCTATTCTGCTTCCTGTTGTCTTCCCATGCTCAGAGAATCACACAGAATCACAGAATGGTTAAGGTTGGAAGGGACCTCTAGAGATCATCTAGTCAAACCCACCTGCTTGAGCAGGGACATCTATAGAGCACGGGGCACAGGGTGGCATCCAGGCAGGTTTGGAAGATCTCCAAAAGAAGGAGACTCCACAACCTCTCTGGGCAGCCTGTTCCAGGTCTCTGTCACCTTCACAATAATGACCACAGTAGTTCTTCCTCATCTAACATGTGACAGTCGTCTTTACACGTTCCTGTGGCTAATGAGCAACATCTAGTAGATTAATAGCATCAGTTGATACATCTGCTCAGATCTTTCAGAAAAGATAATGGAAGTATGATCTTATGATCAATGATAAATCAACAGCACTTTCTTAGTAGAAGGACTGTTAGCTTCCTGGCAGAATTCCAGATTAATTACTTTCTATCTAGACTACTACCTCATTTCAAATGGCTACGGCAGTGTCATTTCAAGTTCTCCCAATGTGTGATATAACCCACTATTTGCCACAGTTTACGCAGCAATTCCAGTAACAGATAACAACACTAGCTAACATAAGGCAGATAAGGGGGAACAATGATAAATGTTTGGTAAGGGTTTGGGAAAGCATTTTAATGTATTGCAGGTTTAAAGTCCATTCATATTTTATACATGGGTGAAAGATGACACTGGAAAAAAATAAAGCAGTGTAGGAATGTAGGTTCTCTAGACATTAGTGTGGAAACTTGTTGAATTCACGTCACCCGTCAGATTTTTTTCATGAAAAGATTAGTGATTTCAGCACCTGATGGCCTTCCACACTTTATAGCATTTCAAGCTGTTAGTAGGTGAAACTACATTGAGTTAGTATAGTAGTGTATTAGCTCAAAAAATGTTTTGATAGAGATTCTCAGTGAAGCATCTTTAAAAATATGCAAACAAGAAAATCCTCCTTCCCTTATTGCAGTAGTTTAGAGACAGAGGTGTAAGAGTAGTAGCTAAACTCAAAACAGTGGATATGCAAGCTGCATGTGTATTTACAGTAATCACAAAGGTTTAAGTTGGATAAGGATAGTACGCCCCATCTTTTCCCTTTTCATGTGGTTTGGTTCATACAGTAGAGAGGTCAGAGATTTTGAACGAGATTTCTCTGAGATGAAGCTAAACTGGAAAGTGCAGTGACAGGGCATATCTAACACATCCCAGCAGCAAACAGGTACTCAGTCCTGTATGTGTCAACCGAGATGTTAGATGCTTAAAGTCAACTAGATGCTTAAAGTCAACTGTTTTGAATCAATCTGCACCTAGTGAGATACACTAGCTGCTAACGGCCAACAGCTGTAGACACAGAGTTTATTCAGAGATTTGTGAATGATAAGCAAATTTATTTTTTCAAATACTAGTATAAAGTACAGTATAAATTACTGAATCTTTTTAGGTGTCCACAGCCAATCAAATTGCTCTTTAATACCCTAAAGGATGAGCGGTGACCCTTCAATGCTAGGGTTTTGAAGATCTGAAAAGTTTTCAACTTGTGTCTTGAAACACGAGCTCTTGCAAATGCACAGTATTTGTAGTTTAAAAATGTGTAGTTTTTAAAG
This sequence comes from Eudromia elegans, assembly GCA_003342815.1. NCBI lineage: Eukaryota > Metazoa > Chordata > Aves > Tinamiformes > Tinamidae > Eudromia > Eudromia elegans. The sequence goes on from PTEX01000314.1 coordinate 650,305, forward strand.
GAAAGAAAAAGGAAAAAAAAACCCCATCAACATACCTTGCAGCCTCTCCACTGATTGGCCAACTATATTTGAGAAGGGATCTGGCTGAGAAAGACATCAGGCGAATCACCCATTTTAATGGCTAGCAGCACTCATCATTGGAATTTAATAGGTAGAATAATGCAGTCAGGTTGCACAAGAGGGACTTCCTTGATAGGGAAAATTATTTATAAGAGGTACTGACGTAGCTATCACTCGGATTCACTTTGGAGTAAGTGCAGGTTTTACATTTTAGTGAGCTTTGTTTTTCCTTTATGAAAACAAATACATCTTTGGTACCAGTCTCCAACTGTAGAGTGATTTCCCACTATGCATATGTATGACCAATATTTTAAGACACATACTTCTCACCAACAGGACAAGAAGGCAGACATAACAAATTAATCATGTTACTGAATACACTAGCAGATATAGCTCAAATACACCCATAGCAGGCACAAAATCAAAATATAAACCTGCCTGTAAGAGTTTAAAATGGTGTTTGATTCCCAAAGCATACAACAACCAACTGTATGAAGCTGGTTACTGTACCCATGATTTACATACCTCACCAGCTGAGATCATCTCAGCTAAACACAACTTGGCATGAATATTTATGGAACAATAGGACTGTTATAGTTATATGATAACTGAACACATCTCTTTCTCTAAAACACTACTTTATAAGTAGCCTTGTCAGACCTGTATTGGAAAACACCATGAGGCTGAACAGAAGTCAAGATTCTCTTGTGCAAGAGGCAGGGACAGGGCTATGTGAACACTGATGCATCACAGTCTTTCTGAGTTTCCTGCATCTGTCTAATATTTAAGAGTCAAGCCACCAAAATTGCATTTAGTGCTCTTCAGCAATTGAGTCATCTCAGTGCTCCAAAATCAATAGTAAATAAAGTGACCACTCTCTTAAAGACTTTGTGAAGAATAATACACTATTCCTAAAACTGAAAGCTTCCTGCTTCACATAAAAACTGATTTCAGAATAAATGTCTACAAGAAAAGTTCTGACCTAAGCTTTGAGGCTCAAAAGCCTGTTTTGGGGAAGGTAGCGGAAACAAAACAACAGTACTTTGCCAGACCCACACATGAAACGGAGGCAAAATAGCAAAGAAAGTGCGACTGTGTGCCTGCATCACATCTCTAGCTTTCTAAAGGTAAAGAAACAGCTCCTCCAACAACATGCATCCGGTTGAATGTCATTTGCCCACAGAAAACAAGCATGGATTTTAATGTATTAAATATATTTGGTATAGAGGTAAGTGATTTTTCATTGTGATTTAAGTGCGTAAATTCTTAGGGATATAGGAGGAATTCTTAGGGACAATGTCTCAGGGTCATTAGAATATATGTGGTGACTCATTGAAACGCTTAAAAAAGTGACATAATGTTTCAGTCTGACTTGATTTGGAACATACAAATCAGTTATGTTAAGGCACAGATAGAAAAACCTAACAACTAAGCTGGAGTTCACAGTATATGTTTTCATGGAAGATTTTCTTCTTTCTTCCTGCCTGGGTGATCTCTGAATGAGATGCCGGCTGCAAGTGGAATGATAAATAGTCTTAGGAAAGAAGCAAGGTGATCGATTTCAGGAGACATGAGGAATGTCTCACACCATCAAGGGAGTTTTGAGTGATCACTCTCAAACGTAACCAGCAACGTTTAATTTCTCAAGGTTTTAATACTGCAAGAAATGGAAGAAAAAAGAATTGAAAAGGATGAATTGAGGAAAATAATGAATCTTTATCGTTCTTCAAAAACTGAATCTTAATAGACCAGCTAACTGAATATTTTGTTCATCTGAAAAAAACACTACCATAGGATATAAAATGAGGAGGAAAAATTTGAGGCAGAAGGGAGGACCCCTGCTAGCTCTCTCTCCAAATCAAGACCAGGATACAACAAACCCTGCTTCACAAACATGTCACTGGAAAGAAAAATGGGTTATGATACTACTGCTTCTACTGAATATCAGTAAAAAGTAAATAAAAAATTGAAAGGTAACAACTCCAAAGCTTTTAGGAAAAGAAAACTGATGTTTTTTTAACGCTTATCTTTATATAAAATCTTTATTTATAATTTATATGCTTATACAAATAATTTTAATAATTAAGGTCTAACTACAACAAACTAGAGCTAAGTATAACTGCTTTAATGAATGCATTTTAACCAGGATATAGAAGTCTGTTATAGCTGATATTCATAGTCAAATTATCAAATTCAATGCATAATGTTATAAACAAACCAAATACCAGTAATTCCTCAGCATAGCTATACTATTATTTAATTATACAGCTTCAAGTCTAATAGGGAAGCATCTTCCACTCTGAGAAAAACATCAAGTGAAGAGCATCCTTTTATCTTTTTCCTTTCAGCAAATGTTCCGTCTCTTACTGAAGAGGATGAACAGCTGCTATGATTTTCATTAATGGAAAACAGCCTATCTGCTATATGATACCAGGAAATAATCGTATTTCCAGAAAATACATCAGTTTGCACTACTTTGAAATATATCAGGAAGTCGAGAGGCTAGCAAGAAAGTCTTTCTCTGGCAAACTTTAGCCCTTGTTTGTGTGTACCCAGCTATTACAAGTTGTGTCCCCTTAGTTTACTCTTTTCCAAAGGTGGACAAATTCTCACTGTAGCTGGATATTCGCACCCCAGTTTATAGTCACTCCACTTGCTCTAAATTGTTTGTGTTTTTTAAAAAAACTTTACACAGTTCTGGAAGTTTACCTTGTCTTGCTTAGGAATTATAGCTAGCAAAGATTTTAAGTGTTCAAATGCCAGAGAAAAAAATCTAGTTTGGACTAAGCCACTAAGAAAAACATTTAAAATACCATTGATCCTTCCCTATTCAGAATGCCATTCTATTATCACCAACTCTAATATTTCACTGCTGCTCTTCAAAACGCCACATAAAAACCCTTTGTTTTCCAATTAAAATGTAAATCCAGAGAATTTCCCTTGTATCCCAGAATAGGTGAAATAACTTGCTTAGAAACACCAGATTTAAGTTAGAGCCATTCTGATCTTAACACCACCAAGTTTTCATAACTCAGATAAGCACACAAACTGGGTTTTCATCTATTTTAATTTGAAACATCAGTGTGAGTAATACTTATGCAATGGATTGCAAACAAGCAAGCCAGCAAAGGAAATGACAGTAAGGACATGAAATCAGGAGTTAGTTTTACAGCATACTGAACAGTTAATAGTCTGTCATTATAGACATGAGCATATGCAGAAAAAGAGACAGGTGTTTCCCCACAGCTAATGAGTCATAGTGAGTGCACGGATACAAACAGGAAAGCAAGACAATTACTGGCATTTTTCCTATACTTCTACAGTAAATTTTTGAGGAATAAAGTATGCTGGCTGGATACAAGTTTTATAGATATTACAAGTATAGATATTACAAGTATTTTTATAGATATTACAAGTTTTATAGATATTACAAGTTTTATAGTATAGTATAGATATTATAAGTTTTATAGATATTACTGTATTTCAGTCTAAAATATTTATTCTCTTTTCCTCCTCTATTTCTCTTTTCCTTTTTATTCTATTTCCTCCATTATTTTAGTCCAGCTAGATTACTACAGCACACTTGTTGTCAAGGTTTCTGAGTATCCTGTGGCAATGTTGTAAGTGATACAGAAAGGACCTATCATGTAGTTTCTTCTCTCACTGTCTCTTGCTTGGAAGGTAACTGCATACTGATATACTGATTTTAAATGTGTTAAGCATTTTTATAACTGCCTCAAACTTGCATACTCAACTTTGAGAACAGAGTAAGCAGAATTTTCACTATTAATTGAAAAAATATTCACTAGAATAAGAAGTTTTCTTCAATTTCTTGACCCATATGTATTTTACAAGAGAATATGTAACTATTTAAACAGCGGTAAAAGGAGAACAGAATGAATATGCACTCATTAGCATCAAAAGAATCAAGAACAGCAGAGAGATAAATACTACCCTAAATTGCATCCACAGCAACACTATGTCACAGGTTAGATATAAATATTTTTCTTACCAATTTTGTTTTACAACAACTCAAGTCAAAGAGAAACTGTATCATGGATTCTGTAGTTTAAGAATTCTACACTTGCAGAGAATTCCAGTTGCTTCATTTTGGATTTATTTCAATCTATTTTTCTCACCCATGAGGTGAAAGGTCCTGTGCATTAATTCAGGGATTCACCCAGTGTAAAATATTAATTTCATTCTCCACAGAACTTCATAAAAAAAAAAAGCTGCTTTCCATGAAATGAATAATAATTAGAAGAAAAAAGACTACAAAAGACATATATCGGTCTCACTACTTTGTGATCAATATTTTCTTCAATTGTAGCTTTAATAAGTGTATTTTTTTAAAATAATTTTATTTAGATAAATGCCATTAACTCTGCATTAGGCATACCAATTACTGAAATTAAGGCTGAAGAAAATTTCTAGGACAAGACAGATTAAGCAAGAGAATTTCTTACTAACAATCTCCAAGAAATAAGAAAGTAGACTACAGAAAGTTAAATATTTGAAAACAATTTGCAGACCACACAGAAAATCCTGCAGTAACAATCTTAGTTGGAAAAGGGAAGTTTGGTAAGCTAATATTAAGGCAGATGCTGAAATCAGAAGGGCTTCCTTATCACAACTGATTCTGCTTGCTTGCATGATGATACTCTAAGTGGATTCACAATGATTGCTTAGGTAACTTAAATAACTCTAACACTGTTTCCATAATTTTCTATGTATTTGAATGTTATTTGAAAAGAACCTTAGTGATAATCAAAAGAGGAAATTGGAATCAGTTAAAAGTATTTTGCAAATAAAGATATATAGAAATGTCTATAAAAGAAATGTCTCAAACATGAACAAATGACATATCTTGCCAGTCCAGAATATCACCAAGCCAGCTCTGGCAGTTCATATGCCATTTGTGTCCTTTATGTCCTCTAGAATGTATTATCTTCTTAAAGAGAGACAAAGATTTAAAAGATACCAAACGTCCAAGCAATATACAGAAATGAGAAAAATCAGACTAAGGTTTGCTTAATGAAGAACATGTACAACATACATTTAAAATCATAGAGCTGCTTTTATTTTTATTTTCAAGAATGTCTGGAAGTTAGAAAGCATTTCTTTGTACACTTGAAAAATTAAAAGCTGACAAAATTATAATTGATAAAGTTACCCCATATATTTAGTTTTATATGTTGTACTGATTGTCTCAGTTAAACATTCACATTACATCTTAACTGTGATGACTGGTAATGTTGCTCCTTTCTGAAAGTACACAAGAAAAGATTTCAGCTACTGTCTACGTGATTTAGTTTTAGCAACATTTAACTTTTTTCGACACAACCCATAACAGAAAACAAAAGTGGCAAGTTAAATCAACTAGTTCTCATGACTAGTGTCTACTTCTCCATTGGCAAAGTTCAGTCATACAGAAGCTAAACTAGAAACACAGGGTTTCTCCTGGCAACACAGTCTTATAATTGTAACCACAACACGACAAAAGTAAATGACCATAAACACAACAGTTATTTCCTTAAATAGCTTTAAGCAATGAAATTACTTGTCCAAAATTGCCAGAGGCGTATGAGCACCACGCAGTTGAGCACAGGACTATAGGCTTGATGTGGGACTGAGACAAATATTTCAGAGAAGGATTCCAAATCCTGCTGTAGGCAAATGCAGGCCAACCTGTTGATTACATCAGATCTCTTGATTTTTAATAGTAAGAGAACTTCTTAATCTCTGAATTCTTTTCTTAGAATTCTACAAAAATTTTAACCCTTCCATGCTGCATCCAATGTTACAGATTCTTTATTGAGATACATAGCACGTATTATTCCAGGTGAAGTCACTGCACATGTAACAGCATTTTCTGCTTATTACCAATTACTCCCCCTTCATTATCCCCCCATCATGTACAAGCAAAGTACTTTAATAATCCACAGTAGCACAGAGGTGTCACCTTTGAGCTAACACTTCATTTAGATCAGAAACACATGAATAGTCAGGAATTTCCCTCTCATAGATCATTTCTATTTATCAACCTTATTCATCATCTATTTTAAGCTCTTCTCGTTCTCTCTTTTCTTCAAAGACCTCTCTAGTCAATAACCAGAAGAACTATGTCTCATATACTAAGTTGGCTAAATTCCTGCTAGCTCCCATTTTGATTTTTTTCATTCAAAAACCATCCTGATGCAGTGCCTAAAGTCTCAGGTATTGATCAAGTATTATTGAGAGATTCAAAGAAATTTCCAATTGATTTTTGTAGATTCAATACATCTTAAAAATAACAATAAAAAAACATGCAATGAGGTAGCAAGACAGGATTCTTCTCCCTGAAGAAACTACATTCAATGTAGAGTTATGACACCATCTTCTATGTGACATTGTTTTGTTATTTTAATCCAATCAGTCCACTCTATAAACATAAGCAGTGGTTACAGGCCCAATGGTAATTAGCTTCTTACACCATTTCTAGGACATCTCAGAATATATATCTTCTCTCTACTGATTTGCTCAGACAGTTGCAGTTAGTAGAACCATCAACACTTTGTCAGCAGTTCCTCTGATTCACAGTTCAGTTCTACAGCTTTCAAGAACAGTATCAACTGAGCTTACTTCTTTCAGTGATGAAGGCCTCAAAAATGAAGTTTAATTATCATGTTCATACAAACAAAATAGTAAGAAGCTTGAAAACCATGCTGATACCAAATTGGACATGATAGAGATATTCTGTACACAGAAATTACATCCAGCTTAACAGTTATCAGATGCTCTGAAAGACCACACAAAATTCCAACAATACTACAGGAGATAGCCAGATGGTAAGCAACCCACATATTACATTTGAAAATGGGTGTAGGGTGGGATAGAAATGATAAGATTAGAAATGAAATGCAGAGCAATTACCTGCAGTTAGCAAATGAGCAGTTGTTCCCTAGCTTCCCAATGGTAAGACAATGTCCCCGGTGTGCAAAGAGCAGTCCTGGGAACATAGTGCAAGACCAGACAACCACCACTCATTTGTACCTGAAGTTATGTCTGCCCCTTGGATTGCTAGAAAAGCTGTTATTGTAACAGAAACAGAACAAAAGCATCAGTCTTTCCTCAAATAACTACTGCAGTGGAAAAATAAAATCACTTACTGCTATTAGACGTAATCTGTGCTACATGCTGCACCATCAGTGTGTTCTTGCTCATATGGAGCAACACAAAGCCCTACTGACACTGGATAGTGTGCCGCTGTGCATCTGATAAAAAAAGTGTGTATTACGACAGGTTTGTTAGTAGAGCTGTATAACAGAGTCTTTTCTTGTTCAGGCATTTAACACCACATAGCCTCGAATATTCAAGGCCAGAAAAACATATCGTATATGCAGCTTTATTTTCTCCTCAGCCCTCCCATATTCCTTAATAGCACTGTAATCTATGGTGAGCCACGGTGTTTAATGACTCTTCTCTTGACTTTCCTTTCTTTCTACTTCACTTTTTGTTAGTAAAGAATGGCATAGCTTTGAAGCTATTTGAAGAACTACTTTGGCTCTAGACCCCTTTATGCTTGCTTGCTGCCATAAATATACTGACTTAAATAGTCAAATTTCAATGCTGAGATTTCTGCTTCAGTATCTCTTGATTTTTCAAACAGTCTCACCATTTAGCTGTAACAGTTTACTACTTGCCCTTTCAGTGCCCTGTAATTCAGTAAAAAAGTTCACAGTCACCTTCTTTCATTTATAAAAGGACCTTTTTGATTACTGTAAATAAAATTTAGTAGAACACAAGTATCTAACTTAGCACTTCGGGCTACTGCACATTCTAAATCACATGGTCTTCCAGAGTACTAGTTTGGCAGAAAAAAAAAATCCCCAATTCTTTGATCACTCTACTGAAACTCTTATTCTTTCCAATATGAAGAACTCCTTGGAACATTAGAAATACTTTACCAGTGACCATATAAATAAAGTGTTAAATAACCAAAGTGATATTGTATTAAGTATAAGGAGATAATTCAAGCGTATTTCAACACTCACTGCACAGAACCCATCATAACAATAACAGTACTATTTGCAAAAGAGCTACAAAAGTAAAAAGACAATTTCTTTTTCAGGTTCAAATTAATGCACAAATCATGCAGAATACTAGTTTCCTTTTGCTAGCCTTTCCAGACAGCAAAAATTCAACAGAAATTTCTAAACCATGAAATATTCAAGAAGTGAACAAAGTATAAATTAAGTGGCATACCTAAACGATACAGACTGCTTAGGAGTGAAGATAAGTGTACTCAGACTGGAATTGTAGAATGACCTATTATACACATTTGAAATTTCGACCAACTTGTGATTATTATGAGTAAAGTACTTAGTACTAAAGGTACTTGGCATGCCATATTTTTTTCTAATCTGGTTTTCGTAAGTGTATATTTATCATAAATATTTCAAATCAGTAAATGATAGTTAATGCAAGTATTAAGTAATTTATTCACCTTCACAAAGTCAAGAATGATAAAACCTGCACCAGAGCTCCAACACTTGTTTTTCAATCACAGTGGTGGTTTACTTTTTCTTCTAAAACTTACAATACAGAGAAATCTTTTATTACATATTATCCAAAAATAAACTCAAAACCAGATGATTCACATAAGATTGTCTTTAAAGACCTTTTTAAAACCAAATTACACAAAATCCCATATATCAATAGACAACATATACTTCAGACATTATGGTTCATAACATACAGATTTTACTTTCAATAATCTAGAATATATGGTCCGCACAGAAAAATAGAAAATTAGTGGACGGAAAAAAGTTAATTTTTCTAAAATCGAACAACTAAAGCCAGATGAAAAAAAAACCCCACACCTACAACTGCTCATCTCTATTTGCTCTATTTTTCACTGGCTGTCTCATTAAAATGATGAAAGACTATTTGCTTCTTAGAAATAAATACTCTCAGAGGAAGGACTACTGAAATCATTCCTAAATCTTCCCTTCTTTCCCTCACAGAGTAGAGACTAGAAAGAATAGATCTGTTGGTAAAACATCTATTCATGCATACACAAAAAAAGATACAGCTTATTTTTATAAAACAGAGAAAGTTAGATACTAAAACAAAAAAAAGTTATTTATTTTTCACTCTTACTTCATGTGTAATCCATTCTCCACCATATTGATATACATTATTAGCTGCTGTTTTGAGTGACTTCTCAATAAACTGGGTTTCTGGGAGGCAGATTTTTTTTTTAAGTAGGAAAACAAAGTTTTCTACTACTTAATTTACCTATTATGCCTGAAACACATTCCAAATTAACATTTTGAAACAAACAACATATGAATATATCACAACTAGAAAATACTCTTCTGTTTTTCAAAGAGCAGACTTTTTAACAAAGCACAATTCAATGTCGGAGATGTCATTACATTAAAAAATTCATTAAGATTTCTGAAACTTTAAGTTGATAACTTGAACTCGTCTTTTTCCATGTGGAGATCTTGCTCCTCTATCTGTATACATGTATAATTCACACTAAAGTCTTAATTTTTTTTCCTTCTGTCTGTTTTGAAAATACCATACAAAGCCCTCTTGATTCAGTGACACATGCTAGAACAATGCAGTTTTTCAGAAACAAGAAATTATCTGAGCCAAAACTGCTGCCATCATTCACGTGACTGAACAATAAAAGGTAAACTTTCTATCGTATTACTCTTGAAATGATTTACATCAGAATTGCAACACCTTTCAGTCACTTATCACATCCATCGAGCATCATGTTATGTCTGAAGTCAAGAGGTATACTTATTTCTTATGAATTAAAAGATGCTTTTAGAAGTATATTTTGTATGTAGGCAAATAATTAGGTAAAATTCTGCTAATTTGAATGTAAACGCTTTAGCTAATTCTGTTAGTTACTTTAAAACTAATTTTCATTGTGTACATAAGTTTCTCCGACTGTGACACTTCCATTTTCATTGGTTCTAGTTAGTTCCATCTTACAGCAAAATAGAAAGGATGAACTACAGAAAGTTGCCATGAAGGAATAAACAAATACAGTGAAGAGAAGAAAAAACACTTAAAAAAATGTGATTACTTAAGTATTGTTAAAGCATATGTTATTATAGCATTTATGAATGTACCATTTTAGCCCTATTTCTGAAAATTTCTCCTGCTCTTATGTTAAAACACGCACTTTCTTTCAATCCTATTAAACCATCATTGCTTTTGTTTAAAAAGTACTCATGATAATCAACAATTTTTGTCCAAGAAACAGTATTTTTTCCAGGTAAGTGCATAGACCTCACCTTCTTTGTCCATTTAGCTGAAGCAGAAGAAAAGCAAATCCATTCTTCAAAATCGCACTCTTCAGTCTCATCTACACACTCCCCTCTCCTACTTTCAGGTAGTCATTCACACACCAGCATGCCTTCACTAGTTCTCTATGTTCATTTATTTCTCTAATGAGTTTGTCCATCCCTTAATAATTGCCTTGTTTTTTGCTTTCATCTGTTACACATGGTAATCTGCATCATCCCATTGCATACATGCTAGAGCTGTTCACATGAACAGCCTGTCTCAAATGACTCACGCAGGACTACCCGATCCATTCTTTCCATGTTTGAACTCCTTTTCAGTCCACTTTAAAAAGTTTTTTCAACTACTTCTGTTCACTTCAAAACAATCTGCAGCCAGCTCTCTACTTTTTAAAAATAACTCTGCTCTCAATCCACAATCCTCTAGAGTGTCCTTATCAGTTCCTTTCCTTCTCTTCCCCCAAATAAAAGGCAAAAGTCATTCTCTACATTGTACATCTAGAAAGCTAATTTGAGGGCTTCATATAGCTGTTCTTACTAAGTCCAAACCATCTCAGATGAGACGTATGACACTACTATAGAGTAATGCATAAACACTGCTGTGTCAGAGTTCAGCTTTTACATCTGCCTGTAAGTCACCCTCATTTCTGTTCACCTCCAACACTTTTCAAATTAAAAACTACACATAAGAGCACCCAGAAGCTTTTTTGTTCACCCTATAACATTCATTTAACTTTAGCATTCTTACTTTGCCCATTCTGTACGTCTGGCTACAGTTTTATTGATTAAGCTGGCAGTGACCACTGTGAGCACTCTCTTGAAGTACCTAACAGACTAAACAGAGAGGTGAAATGCTGTGTAATGCCAACTAGAACATATTCTACATTCAAAAAGAGCTCTGTTTTGCGGTGGGGGGCAGGTCGTGATACATTGAAGAATAACTCCTACTACACAGATAACCCTCTACAATGAATGAAGAAACATTAGCTTGGAAAAACAGTCAATACAATAACAGTCAGTCTCTCGGCAGTTTTGGTCAGGCATTGTGTGACTAGCAATAGCAACTGGTAATTTACAGCTTATCTCTGGAAAATATTCCTACAATACAGCTGTGCTGTCAGGACAAGTCCTAACACACTAAATTCCAAATATATTTTGAGCCACAGATCCATGAAATGTGAAAATTAATGATCGTTCAGTTCTAAAATGATCAATTGTGCTACAAAAGGCCTCCCCAAATTAATTCCTTAATGAAAGTGACAAAAGCCATTGATAAATATCTCTGTATGCCCTTGGTAGATACAGGGAAGCTTTAGGTGGGAATGTTTACACAATTTTGAAAGCTTTCAATTTTAAGAATCCAATAATCTTTAAGTTTGGAGAAAGGAGACTTGTATTAGAACTCACATGGTTTTTGTACTGTAACTGTATTCAAGCAAAACATTCAGGTACCATCAACTGTTTAAAGTAGGGAAATAGTTCAAAAATAATAAGAATAATAAAAGCAAGCCATGAGTGACCTCTTCTGGTGAGCAAGAAAAACCCACTGCAAACCCAAAAATGTCTGAGAAAAATCCAATCATGAATTTCAGAATATTTAAACTTAAAACATGATACTTATGAGGTTATGGACAGCTACACAAAACAGATAGATTTTGCATATTTGTGATGCAAAGTAAATAAAAAATAAATTTAAAAAACATAGTTTTATCATTGAAAAGAAAACTGTAATAGGACAAAATAAATATCTATTATTGTAATATATAAGCTATTAACTGTATTACTAAAATAAATTTATTTCCTATTTCCAAATATGTATGTACATTTTTTGTCATATGCATGCACACATACGTATAAACACAGTAAATAAAAATGAGCACTTGGAATGGTAACAAGTTCAGCTACACAGCATTCAGTTACTGCACAGTTCAATATATTATTTAAACCATTTTGCACAAATGTCAGTAACTTTCATTCGGCTTTTGAAGTTCTATAGCATTTCTTAGGCCACTGTACCTTTGCAGTAAGGAGCAGGGTTAGCAGACGGGTTCCTATGACTAGCAAAAATATTATGAAAATGCTCTTTATTTTATCTAGTATTTTCTCCAACCATACAATCATCTAGGCAGAGAGAAGAAAAAAGAAGTCATAACAGATAAATCAACCTTTAATGAAAGCAATACCATGTGTTACTTGACAGTAGTGTTATTTTTATTTACAACCAGACTGAAAAATGCAGACTCCAATTAAACAGCATTTATGCCTGAGCTTGGAGATGAACAATTAGTAAGCAATGTTAGCATGATTAAAGTCACGGTATAACATGTGATTTTGCAAACAACATTTACACATTATGATAGGACATATCAAGGTCTCTGCAAAGTGAGCAATAACTCAACATTTACTGAAAAGATCTAAAAAGACTAATATTCATGTTGACTACAAATATATATTTTTGTCTTTGTTTCTTTTCTTAAGCATCTTTAAAATTTACTGGGAACTGGGAAATGGCCAATGACTGTGAAGTACAGTCACAACTTTCATACTTGAATAGCTAGCAGCCAAGTCACTAACGATGTATTTCTGCAAGTAACAAAAGTTTTAATGCTACTGCACATGATTCAGTTAAATGTATTGATACAAGAAACACGCATACATGTATTTTTGTTGTATGGAAAGGCGTGCTCTATACACGTCCACAAACAGTGGTATCAGTTAAGATTAGAGATTGACGTCATTCAAAACGTTAACTACTTGGTCCTAGGACTGTGCAGAGAGCTCTCTAGCATAGAAGAAGCTGAACTTTGTCTCATACACAAATTGGGGTTTTTTTACACAGAAAGTTATGAAAATCTATGCAAGTATGAGCAAATATATTTTTCCAGCTTCTATGGTTCAAAAACCAAAACTATTTTTATTTCATCTAGCTTTACTATAGAAACAAACAAACAAAAAAGCAGGAGTTATAAAACTGTAAAATTTGTGCTTTAAATGACAACTAGACCAAGATAAAGTACAGGAGAATAAAGCTTTTCAAGCTAAACACAGCTTATATATTCAGGGATTAAGTTAATAACTTTTCAATTATGGCTCTTACACAACCACAACAATAATTGCTGATGTTATGCATCAGCATAACTTACTTCCCTATTTGCTCTACCTCTACATGTGAAACGAGGCATGGAAACAATAGTGTGGAATCCTGTGGGATGACCAAATTGCTGAAAGCTTAAATAGTCATCTCATACTTGAAAGAAATCATAAGAAAATCATAAGAAATTTTTTTTTGTACTTATCCCCATACCATCAGAGTTTGTAATGCATAGTATGAATACTATACTATCTCCTCTCAATTTGGAATTTTTTTACAAACAACTCGTTTAAAATATCACAAGAATGATTTCCATATTTCAGAATTATTGTTCAGAACTGTGAAGAAAATTAGAAAGGAAAAAAAAGCAAAATTCTTTTGACAGAAGCAGTGGTGAGTCTGCCACTTTCTTTAACAAAATCTCCACTGCATTATGACTTGTTAAAAGGAATTTTGGTGAGTTTGCAGTAACCTGCAATACATTGTTATCTTGGATACTATTAACATTTTTCACTATTGCTGAAAAGCTTCAGCCAGCAATACCTTGTGGGTGCTATAATAAGATCACTGGTCTCTAGCAGTATAGAAGCTTTCTGAAATATTGAGACTAGCCTGAACTTAGGGCTGTTACCTCCTAAGGAACAAGACTGAAAGAATTTGCTGTATCCTTCCAAATTGAACATACATCCAAGGATTATGGAAGAGAAACAAGAAATATAAGATCCTGTTTTAAAGGCCCAAAATAAAAAAGATAAAATAAAATAAAGGTATTTGCTTCAAAATAGACATATTAAAAAAAAAAAAAAAAGCTGCCTCCTTGGTTATTTCTTACTTAAGCAAAACTGCACCTTATAGATTGAGGTTCAGAGAAAACTGTACAGTGCCAGAGGAAATCAAAACCTACTGCTTTTTCCTATGTTAGAGAAAATGTGAGAAAAATTGCTCATAAATCTTAAATATAGCTCCTTGAACAGCATCACTGACTGCAAGTAGTATAAGAGATTTCCAAAACTCCCACTCTCACTGTGTAATGGGTATCCAACTGATGGAGTCTCAGTGCAGCTGAAGTGGGTCACTCTAGTGGTTCACACTTGTAGCAATTACTGGAAAATCAAGATGCTCAATAGTGAGCAGTCCTTGTTAACAGAGGAGGTCCCAAATGACTGGAAAATTGCCAATGTGATAGACATTCACAAGAAGGGTCAGATGGAGGATCCAGGGAGCTACAGGCCTGTCAGCCTGACCTTGGTATTGAGGAAATACGGCAGATCATCTTGAGTGCAATCACATAGTATGTGCATGACAACTTGGCCGATATAGTTTCATGAAAGGCAGGACCAACCTGATCTCCTTCTATGACCAGGTGACTCACCTAGTGGCTGAGGGAAAGGCTGTGACTGTGAAAGCCTTCTTAGATTTCCATAAGGCTTTAAAACAGTCTGCCATTGCATTTTCCTGGAGAAGCTGGCAGCTCATGGCTTAGACAGGTGTACTCTTCTCTGGGAGGTCTTATCACTCTCTACAACTGCCTGAAAGGAGGTTGTAATGAGGCAGGGGTCAATCCAGAATAGCTACCAATAGAAAAAGAGAAATTGGTCTCAAGTTGTACTAGGGGAGGTTCAGGTTAGATATTAGAAAAAATTCTACACAGAAAGGAAGTGGTGCAGACACTATCCCAGGCAGTGTTCAAGAAGCATGTAGATGAAGCACTTAAGAGACATGATTTAACAGGCATGATACTGAAGGGTTTATGGTTGAAGGGCTTTTCAAACCATGATGTTTCTATGATGCAAGAAGTCAGGAATGAGGACCAACTCTGAACTGGTATGAGGACAACTGAACTGGACTATGAACAACAGGAATCTTTTGATCGTCCTTACTGTAGGTCAAAGTACAGTTACACTGCCATTGAAGCAAGGCTGTAACAGGTAAAACTCAAACGACCTTTAATCCAGTTAAGTAACAACAGCAGTGTTGTTGCTCCATCAGAGGCAGCAGTCTAAGCCATGCAAGCCCACTTTGAGGTTACTCAGTTAGGAGTTAGCCCAAACAAGCCATATCGAAGCCAACTCTGGTGTGCCTGCAGGTAATGAGTGCAATCACATTTCTCCATTGCCTTGAAATGCAAGTTATACCACTCGTATGGACAAATCAGTGGAGAGAACTCGACTGCAGAACTTGAGAACAGAACTGGAGAGAAGAGCGGTAAAAGCAGAAGCTCAATGTTCAGTAATGGCTACATTTATTCCCTCTCTTCTGATTTGTTTGCTATTAAGCCCCTGCGTCTTCCTCTACGTTTGCCCCTACTGCTTTTAGTCAGCATTCGCTCTGGGACACTCATGCCAAGTAAAGCAGAGGTTCCAAGTCACTATGTGACATAGTAAGGTAGAGTGTAAAATCCCTGAGAGTTTGTACTTCTCACCGAATCAGGTCCGGGCTTGTCATCCCAATCCTGCCAGATCTATTTACATCCTTTTAGTAAAATATCGGCATGCACACAAACATATATTGGCTATCATCAGTCAGATCACAAACATCCAAATGATGTCACAAAATGATGTCACAACATCCAAAATGATGCAGTGGCCGTAAAGGCAAGCCAGTCACCTAAGCTACAGAAGGTCACACGTGTAAAATCAAACTGAACTATTTCTGATTAGTGACAAGTCTGTCCAGAAAAAAAGAACTAAAAAAAACTATCTTTAATTATCATGGTTTTGAACAGAAAGTACCAACTATTTTATTTTGAAAATTTAGCCCAAGGTAGAAAACATTTTAAAAATGAATTGAACTCCGTGCTTCTGTCGGTAACTTCCTGCACTCAAATTATAGATATTGATACTCTGACTCTATATGACCATGAGCTATAATAAAACCCACAGCTCACAGTCTCTATCAAGAAATATCCTATACAGAGAGATTCATCACGTTATACAGTGCCATACCTTATCTATGAATGCCTATTTTCACATCCTCATACTGTATAGTCAGATACTAAAAATTCATGCATTAAACCTAAAATAAAGCATATATACCATCATACCCATTTCATTTCTAATTCTACATACAATTACCAAAGACTGTTACCAAATGCTGTTTCAACAGTTATTATTTTTCCATTTATTTTTATGCATTAGATTTTAAGCATTAGATGTTAACATTTTCCTTAAGTTAATACTTGGGGATATCATCTTATGAATATTTGACAAGAATAAGGGGAAGTCTGTAATCAAGACACACCGCAGGGTTACACTAAAATGAGTCATATAAAGTAACCAAGCAAGAAAAAGTAGAGGGTTGTCTACAAGAACTCTGAGGGCCACTCACACCAGCATCCTTCTACTGACAGTAGCATCTAGAAATTACTTCTAAAGACTGGCCTGGACATTGTCATGAAGAACAAATCACACTAGCCCAACTGAACCTATTCTAAGCTTTCATCTACATAAGCCATGTTAAGTAAGTGGTTATATGCCCTTCATTTTAAAGCAGATAAGAGTATAAAGCATCTCCTTGATTAAAGCTCTTAAAAACAGAGGTTAAAAGTGAAGGTCTCACATTAGCAGCCTTAACTAGCCATCATGTCAAACTCTGCCATCTCTAGATGTTACATGCCCAAGTCCTCAGTGCATTACCCAAAACTTATGCTAGTTTTCTCACAATTACAGGCTTTCAGAAAAAGGCAAAAAGAGAAAGGACACAAAGGCATCAACCTTTGTTAGAAGAAGAAAGAGAGGGAAGAGAAAGCATACAAAGGCAACTGGTATTCTGAAAGACAATAGTCACTTTTCATGGTGTCTCTTAGAGTAGGATGGATTTATATACATATACACATATATACATATATATGTACACACACTGACACAAGAACTTGATGTAGTTTACACAGTAATTTTTTTGCTTTATATTTTGATTTTGTTTATCTTATTGCTACTTGTTCACCACACACAAAAGTCTGCACTACTTGCAACCTCTTTAGTGTCAACACTTTTAGTGTCTCTTCCTATTCAGCTAAGGAACATAAGGACATAAGGAACATGCAAAGACTTTTAAGAAGTTATATCCACAGATTTTAGTCAAATAATGCAAAGTTCCAAACTAAAATAAATCAGCCACCTTAGAAGCAAGGGGCAGCAAAAATAGGGGAGGTAAAAGAAACAAACCAAAGAAACAAAACAAACAGTGAAAACCACTATTCAAACACAAAATAAGTCATTTGGAACACAAGCCTTTGGGAAAATATATATATATAAGCAGTATGGCTTTTGTCGCATCTCCATTTTCCTAAGGCACAAATTAAGCACATGGAGAAAATAAACAAATAAAGTGTTGTTATGTATTCAATTTAATACAGTATAAACATTTTTATTGCTATTGACAATTAACCAATCTTAATAGCTACTTCATACATTCAGAGTAGATATAAAGAAGATCTTGCCCTTATGTCTATCTAGCTGACTGTACACATGAAAAAAATTCAAAAATCTTAAAAATTCTCATAAAAGCAATGCATTGTATTATGAACTCGAAAGCAGGAGAAGCAGAAAAAGAAATCCCCCAGCAAATACACAAATCACTGCAGGGGAAAAACATAACAGCTGCCTTTTCTTTACTTTGCAGGTAAACATTCTTAGAATGCCAGAATGTTTCATCTTGCTGGAATGGTGTTTCATTCACACAAGACACAAATCATAGATGACCATGAGATAACTTAACCTATAGCATGAACTAAATGTTGTTTCCCAATAGGACTTCATTTGAACTATTGTTAAAAGTAGGTAGGAAATGCTGCATTTGCTTTTTTCCTGATGAGAAAAAAATAACAGCATTCCTTGCAGAAGACACCCCTACAAAACTGCTGTAGTGTTTTCTCACCAGAGTTACAACATGAAAATAGAAATCAATTATGTTGAAGGGATGAAAAAAAAACCACTAAAAATGGTGACTTAGTTTACAGATAAACACACACACACTCACAAGCAAATGCTTTCATAGCATCTCTGTGGATCATTCACTTGATTAGACATCAGATCTCTCATTCTCAAATTTCAGGACACACGTGTCTTTGGCAAGTCAGACAGACTGACGAGGTCATCTTCACTTTGCAACACTAGGAATAAACTGTCTAAAGCTGTCCTTTTTATATTTTAAAAATAAATGGTTTTGTAATCAATTTATATTGAGATTTTTAAAATTAGGAAATTTATTTTAATAACTTTGTCCATCACTTTTCTTCATAGAAAATTTGCAGGAGAGTTTGTTCTATGATGGAAACTGTTTTACCTGAAGGCTGAATAACTTTAGGTTCATGCAGGCTAGCCTTTAGACATGTTATTAATGCTATAGGCTCAAAGCATTCTCTTGCACAACCGCTTCAAAACACAATTCACATATTACAGACCATTTTAAGAAAATAGTGCCTTGCAGTAGACTACTCTTAGCTGCAGTGTAGTTTTCACAGACAGAAAAATTTTCTGACACTGTGACATCCACAGAGGTAATGCCAGTCTACCTGCACCTCACCAATAAACTTGTTAGTGTCAACAAATCAAGGCAAGTGCAGGGAAAATAAATACAATAAAGAGAGAAAATCGCCCTCATTACTAAAACAGGCAAACAAAACAAAACAAACACAAAAAGACACAGCCACAACTTCTAGTCAGGCCTCTTGTATGAAAGAGAGTTTCTATATGATTGCTCTTTTACTATTTTTAAAAGCACATATACCAAATACATTAGATAAGTATAATGTGTTATTTTGCAAAAGGACGAGGAGGAGAGGGACCGTTTTGAATATGACTTTAATTCTCTCTTATTCCGGCCTTTAGAACAAATGTTTTCTTATAGAGTATTCAGTCACATGAGGGTTGTGAGGAACACGTATTTGAGTCATCTTCTGTACTTGATTTTGCCATGACAATTGTTGAAGCAGCAGTGGAAATCAGCTGACCAGGAAATTCTGCCCCTGTAAAACATACCTGTATATCTAAATAAAGAACAAGTGAATATCAACTGATATGCACTGAAGCTGATAACAATACAAAATTTACAGATATATATTGCTAGTTTTTTAAAAAACATTCCTACATAATCAATATGATTGAATGGTCAGGAGTGCTACTAGTTTTAGTAATACAATACAGTTGGAGTCAGCATATAAAAACAGTGACTCAAGATTCTTTGCAGTTTGATTAATCTATATTTTCTACACCAAGTTATCAGATTTACTAACCAAGATGGTGATAACTTTCAAAAACACTAAAGCAGCAAGTTAGGAAGAAATATAAAAATAAACTTTTTATCAAAGTCCAAACACTTTAAGAAGTTTGCATTCTAATGACAAATAAGTGCATATAAGAAAATTACTGGGTGGATGAAGCAGTCTTAAGTTTTCTCATATTCATTATTTTAAGAGCTATTTAATCCGCACTGCTCATTTCTTTCAAAATCAGACCTCAATTCCAAATTCCTGGTCTTTCTTCATACTTGAAACTAATTAGAAGATTCTCTAAACTTAAATATATTCCTAAACACACAATCAAAACATATCAACATTCTGCAGTTGAGAGTCAGTTTACTATGGAAACCAAACTGTTTATTCCAAAGATTTTTCTTTATAGAACCAAAGATTCATTTCAGCTTGCAAAATCTACTTTGGAACAAAAACGCTGAAACTTCTTGTAGCAAATTCTTGCGTATGATATTAAGTTACAGTTTGGATGGAGATACTTTTATCTCCTATAATAAAACATATCACAACTCATTTCTTACCAGAAGACTCTTCTCCGCATTGCTGCAACATGCCTACAGTCATCAGAACAACCACAACAAGAAACATAGAAGTTCTCCAGGAGCCAGCCCCAAGAGGTGAAAACAAACACTTCTTTTTCAATAAAAACTATGTCACTAGAAAAAAAAGAGCAAAATTAAAAAGACACTACATGCACCAAGAAGTAGGCAAAAGCTAACAAGTGTTAACACAAAGAAGGTTTCTGCATTCACAGAAAGGAGGAGGTGGAAAAACAAGGGAACAAGCAATTCAGTAAATAAACCACATCACTTCATCATAAATAAATAACTTCTTCAGTGCTTTTAAACTATGATGGTATATACCTTTGAGATAGTTTTAAAACAACATGCAAAATTACATTAGACTCTTCACAAAATAAAAACATTTTAGAAAATCAGAAGCATGTCAAACCACCAAAAAAATAGATTTAAGTTAGATTTCCACAGAGTTCCATTAAACACAATCTTGTTTATTTTAGACTTTTCAGCTAATACTTCAACCAATTGTAAGACTGAAAATGTCAGCAAAGGCAAAGCCAATATGTGTAGTCTAAAACTTCAGAGAAGAGTCCACATGCGCTTAAAATAACTCTTGAAATCTACTGCTACAGCAAACATAAATGACTAAACATGCTCTGAAACTCTCTATTGTCTCAGCTTTTATTATTTGCTTCACCATGGGAAATCCAATGAACTTTGATTATGATAATCCAATCTATATATTAAATGTGAGACAAACTTAATACTAAAAAGTTAGTGTAACCTTATATTTGTATTGACAGATCACATAGAGTATTAGTAAGCTTATTTGTATTTGTCTTGACAGATCACATAGAGCAGTAGTAAACTTACTTGATACTGCATCATCATATTGACATGCCTGCTGATTTCTGCCTTTTTTTTTAAATTCTCTTATTACTATTACAAGCATTTTACAGTTTCAACCTAGTTAGTTTCAGGTTCTCAAAAACTTCAAAATATTTATAAATCTAAAATTACTCCCATGTGACCTCTGTCCTTTGCCTCCAACCAGCTGGTGAGAGGTCTGCCACTACAAGTGCAAAATAAAAGTAAGCTACAGAAAGTGCAAAGTGGGCAACATAAGTGGGAGGCAGATGATGTTGCTCAGCACCTTGCCTTCCCAATCCGTATTGCAACTCACATCTCACCAGCTTTCTACCAAAACCACATACTTCTGCATAATGAGGAAAAAAATCTCTGTTGGACATATGCAGTTAGAATTACTGAACAGAAAAAAATTTGCACCTCAGCTGAAACTCCATTAAAATAATTTAGAAAAGGAGCAAGTGCATGGCTTTGCTTGTAAGACGACAGAATCACAGTAGACACAAGAGCACTTTTACTCATGAACATCAACAAGCACATTCAACTAAGTGAAAGAGCAGCATAATGCAGACATCAAGCATCCAGACTGCTTTCAAGCAACATTCACTGCTTAGGTTCCACCTGAAAAAAATCATCAACAGGTAATCAACTAACACGGTCCATGTATTTAAGAAAAAAAATAAGTGGGTTAAGTACACATGTATATACAAATGTGCATACACACAGAGTAGCAAAGTCAGGTTCAACTCAGGTTCTGAGTGACTTTTGGCATGTGATTTTACCAAATATTTAGGTAAGTTAATTTAAAGAAGATTCCTGTTTGTTATGCCAACAAATTGCAGATTGATGTGGTCATCTTGTTTTGCTGCTTATAAGTGCCTCCTTCATTTCTACTCATTAACTTACAACAGAGAAATCTAACTAGGAAACTTTAGATATGGAATTGAGTTTGATAATGCAAAGTCACTGATGAGCAAAATATGCAAAATAAGATATACGAATACCTTTCAAAGGCAACATTTATAACATTGCTTCCATATGGTCTTACTCTCTGTCACACAAGCTTTAATGACTGGGTATCCTGTGATTCCCTCCCTATTGTTTTCATCAAGCAGCTTTTGGTAAAAAAAAACAATAAAGAAAGGCTCCTTTATTTTTCCTAGATCTATTTGGCCTCCTCTTGCAAAAACTTGTTTCGTACAACAGTATCACTAACAAAAAAAGGATAAAAATCTTTGTCATATAGAATGGACAACTAGTTAATTAACAATTAATGTGCATCAAAAAAAAAAAAATACAGCCTGCAGATCATAACCATCAAATGCACAATCTTTCAAGCAGGTTATCTCAAGTACAGAAATATCTAGGCTCTATAGAGGTCTCTATAAAAAGGGATTTTTATTATTTTAGTATTCCACAATCCCAGGCAGTCACCCCACACATCCAGCAGTCCTCTCATCCACACTCAAGGACATGTCTCAAGGACTTTTGAAACGGTGCTGCGCTGTGCAACGCTGACTGAAGAAATCTTCTGAGGGCAGATCATTATTTCTGCCTCTTCATCCTTGGTGCCAGCCCAGGTATATCAACTCAGGCTGCCAAAAGAACGAACCTACTGCAAAACCTGAGCATAACGGTGCCTGACTTAAAAACTGAAGCCACACAAGATATTAAGTAAGTCCCTAATACTCACACTGCCACTGTGTGACTTTGTGTGGCATTTGCCGCTGTCAGCAACACAGGGTTTTCTTCATCTGTCCTGCTCATTTGAAGATGGCTTTCTAGTAAAGAAAAGCTAATATATAGCAAGTGAGGAATCCTGAAAACGCCAGTTTAACTCACTTTCAGAACCAAAACCATGCGGCTTTACTGTTTATTCCACAGTGCACGGTAGTCTTTCACAGCATGTGCAGTTCAGCAGAATGAAGACTGTGTAATTATTCCTCATTTAATATAGAAACAGTCTTTCTGAGTAGATAGAAGAATAATAGCCAACCACCCACACAGAAAATACTATGCTCCACTTCAAAGTAAACTCAAACAAACCCTCTTACCCTTCACTAAAAAATACTTTAATTATTGAAGCAGATAAATGATATGTTGAACTTCACTGAGAACAAAAAGTTTGAGTACATCTGACTCACTGGCCTATTTATTGAGAAAGGTAAAAGCCTACCAGTTTGATTCCTTTTAGATCCCCTAATTAATTTAGATGTTCTAGGTTAACCTGGAACTACTAAGCTAAATAAAACAGAAACAAAAACCTGGTACTCAGTTTCAAATGATGAACTTATGCTAAGAATCCTGGGGAACAAAACTTATTTATGAAAATGAACACTTATAGAGTGATTAAAAGCATTTTCAATGAGTATCACAAAATGTCCTATGCTGTGAATTTAAGCTAATCCACTAGGTAAGTTGTCTTGATATCTGCAGATACAGGTGTTAAAAATACTTCTCCTATAGCTCACTTGTGCTATCTTAAAAAAGGTTATTTGTGAGAATTTCCACCAATAAAAGGCTGGTCAAAAATCAAGTTCCTCAAGATTCACTTGTGTGAGGAAGTTTTTCAAAGAATATCAACCTGCTACAACTTCTCAGTGAGGGCAGAGTATCACTCTTACAGTTGTCTAGAAAGTGGATTTATTGCCCAGTGTGCAGTGAGCCAATAATCAAACACACAGGAGACAGAATTGCTTGTTTCTTTTGGAGCTGCACATGGCCAAGCTCTCGTGTTTTCCCACAAATCAAGCACACGCTCCCAACTTTCCATACTATATTTACACCCAATAATTACATCCCTCTTACACTGATTAGTTAATAATTTACATGCAATTTTATATATACACATATATATTTCATGCATTATGCTAGCTATTACGCATGCTTACAGGAAGGGTCTTCTCTAAACAAGGGTCTTTTTGATCTATGGGCATGGTTTTTAGTATTATAATGAAGGCAGCTCACTTAAGAATACTTTGACCTTGAGTGTCTTGTCAAGTTTGCAAAGAGTTGCTAAAGAATGTTAATAACATTCTCATTTTAATGAGCATTTCCAGGTTGTCCTTGGTTGAGGAACACTGTCTGTTCTGTCTGGTCTACTGATAAGTTTCCTCCCATATAACCAAGATAGAGGGGATAGCTGTTCTGCTTAGTTTTAAAAAGGGTGATAACCCCAATCCTGCCACATTATGCCCGGCTTTGAGATTCATAAGAATATTTTCATATTAGTATCATCCTTTTGAAATCCTTAGGATTTTAATATTTTTCCATAATAAAAAAAATTGAATTACTACATAAACATATAGAGGCTAATAAAGCTATTCCTACTATTACAAAGCACTTTTTAACCCATTAACTAAGACTGGGGAATCAGAATGGTTAACCAGAAGTTAACCATTTCTATGTTTCTTCAAATCCAACAGATATTATCCTTTTGAATTTTATGCAATATCCTAATCTGTTTCCAAATTTAAGTCAGTAGAAATCCTCGTGCTTTGCTCTCTATATAAAGAGGAACTGGTGTTAATTACTGTGCACTGAATATGCTGTAGGCCTCCTTCTTGTGAGGCCATCCTATTTTGAATTAATATTTTAGCAATATCAGAAACTTTCTTGCAAGATAATAATTGTATCAGAAGTTTCATTACTTACACATTCCATCATTCTGGAAATGCTTACCAAAGATTTTTTCCAGTTCAGTTACTCCTAACCATCTGTGCCACAAGGCATGCTTTATTCTCCCCTATTCAGTCCATTCCAGATCCTTTCAGAACATTTCAAGGACTATCTTCTTGTTTTTTTCTTTTTTTTTTTTTTTTTTTTTTTGTAATTGCATTGATCATTTACAGTACAGATAATGCTGTACTAATGCCTATTATTCCAGGACACATTAAATGGAATTGGTGTGCCAATTAAGGATATCCCCTGATCGGAATGCTCTGGAAAGGGTGTGCATGCCTAACAGTATGTCTGGTTAACTACTTGCATTGTTTTCTCAATACTCCCTAAATGACTATTATACTTCCATGAGGCTCCGTTGTTCCCTTGGATTTTTTATCTCAGGCAAATGAGAAAAATGAGCCATAACGCCTGGATTTTAAAATCTTATTGTTTCTATACAAGAATCAAAGGAAAAATTACTCTTAACTGCAATCTAAACACGAAACTCATTCAGAGTCTCTATCAGTCTAATTCATTAATATCTAAGTAGTTTCAGACTCAAAGGGTGGGTTTGCTCAGCTCTCCAAGTTGCAGGTAGGTCCTCCACCAACATGTAGTGGATCCAAGAGTCAACTCTCTTCACCTTTACAGCCACGTTAGCTGTTAACAGCACACAATGAAGTCTCTTCTACTTCTCAGTCAGGAGTTCTTCTTTCCAGGTTTGTAGATACACCTGATTTCCCACTTTAAAGAAGTGTATAGGTGAGCCTAAAGGCACAGGTGATTGTACTTGGGTGTGCCTGTGGAAGAAAGTAAGAACTCTTGGCAATTACAGGAAACAACCATCGAAAGTTTGATTGCCTTTAATATGCACTTGGTTTTCTTTGCCGGTCAAATATAAGTATAAGGCTTCCCATACAAAATTTCAAATGGAATAACCATTTCCCTAACCCTAGGAGTTTCTCTAATACCCCAATCTTGATATAATTTTTTCTAACAACACTTTTACCACCTTCCTTGCCTGATTAGTGTGACATAGGAAGGCCTCAGGTCACTCTGAATATGTGTACTAACAAATTCTTATACCCACAACAATTAGGTAATTCAGAAAAATCAACCTGCCAGTAATCTGCAGGTATAGAACCTCTCTTCCCCTCTCCAAGGGGAGATTTCCTTTGAATTTTAGCATTATTCCTGACATAGACTTCATAACTTTGCGTAACACTTACTGCAATCTGTACCATATTAACTCTTACTGCAGATCACTTTACCATTCTAATTAAAACCTCAGTTCCCACATGCATACTTTTACAGGTATGTTACATCAATTCCTTCATTACTGAATACCCTGTCTGGCTGGAGTTACCAACCATCCATCAGCTGTTTTCTTACATTTCAATAATTCAGTCAATCTTTCTGCATACTTGGGGGCTTTGATTTTTAAGATTCTCTCTGAAACCAAGGCAGCTATGTTTGTTGACAATGTGAGAGTGGCAGCTTCATCCACTTTCCTGTTTCCATTGATTACACTGGTTTGTGCATGTCCGGGCTTGCAGTGCATCACAGTTGCTTATCTGGATTTGCTGACAGCCTTAAGCAGCAGTATAATCTCTCTACTGCACTTTATGGAGTTCCCTTGTGAAAATAACACTCATGTTTCCTTCCAAATTGTCCCATATACATATATTCCTCCAAAGGCAAATTTCTAGTTTTTATAGATATCGGCCTGTTTTCCTTCTGATAATTCCACAGCTCATGTCAAAGCAGTCAATTCTGCTTTCTGCGTTAGGGAGGAGAGGGCCCAATTCTTCTCAGTGGTGGCCAGTGGGAGGACAAGGGGTAATAATCACAAGTTGAAACACAGGAAGTTCCATCTCTATGTGAGGAAGAACTTCTTTACTGGAAGGGTGATAGAGCCCTGGAACAGGCTGCCCAAAGAGGCTATGGAGTCTCCTTCTCTGGAGATCTTCAAAACCCGCCTGGATGCCACCCTGTGTCATGTGCTCTAGGGGTCCCTGCTTGAGCAGGGGGGGTTAGACTAGATGATTTCTAGAGGTCTCTTCCAACCTTAACCATTCTGTGATTCTGTGATTTACTGGTAATGATTTTGCCTCTATTTCTTCCTCTGTTCCTTCCATTCTCTTTTTTCCAGAAAACTGTTTCTATCAGTAAATAATTTCCAGTCAGGGTTTTGTAAGGGAGTATCCCTCAGGACTGCCGTACACCTGTTCAATAGTTCGTGAGTAATCATGTACACTGTAACCATTTAATGTTAGTGAGTTTTCTGTTGTTGTTGTTCTTGTTTTCTGCATTGCCAATACTCCAGTTCTCTTGCCAACATGTTACCAGGACGAGTAGGGCTACTCTTAAGCCTGCACAGTCCTGCACAGCTGCATTTTGCATTTTGTTGTTTTTCCCATTCCAAAACAACAGTTTCTGACTTTATTCTTCCAATGAGATAGAAAAGAAAATGTCTTTTAAGTCCAATACTGTAAAATAGATATTTGACCCAATTATTCCTAAAAAGGATTAGATACCACTGGATACACATCAACCATTATTTGATTGATAGCCCTTAGATCTTACACTAAACAATATTCTTGTGAGTGTGGATTTTTTGACAGGTAAGATCAGAGTATTATATTCTGACTGGTATTCTCATATTAGCCCATATTCTAAAAATGTCAGGTTCTAGCCCAATGCAGTTTAATAGAATATTGTTTTTGTCTTACCAACTTTGCCCCTCGCTTTAATTCCACTCTTACTGGTTATTTTATTTTTCCAGTTCTTTCAGTTGCCCAGACTAAAGCTTTTACTGAATTTATGATGTCCAAAGAGATGGCTTTGACTTGTTTTCTTTATCCTCAGTGTCCTTCGTCTCTGATAATTCTTGAAACATGTATATCAGTGCTTACCAAGCTTCGCTCTGTGATATATGTACTTGGACCTTGTTTTGATCAAAAGCTATTTGTGCTCCTAATCTATTTAACAAGTCTCTTCCTATCACAATAGGGGGCATTCTGGCATTCATAAAATTTCATTTATGAGTATCTTATTCACAATTTCTCATGTTATTTGTTGGAAAAAGGGCTTGATTTCTCACTTTTCTATGGCCATTACTGACATAAAGAATTTAATCATTGGCCCTTTACAACTATGTAATAGCAAACATTTGCTCCAGTATCTGCTAAAAATTTAAGTAGTTAATTCTCCAGCTTGACCGAAACCAGAGTTCTGACTACGGTATCCAATTTCTCAACCCCTGTCTTCAACAACCTGAATCCTCTGTACCAATCATAAGGCAGTCTGCCTCCAGTACAGATGCAAATAGGGGACCAATTGCGTCTTAGAGCACTCATTTTTCCAATGTCCCTTCTCCCTTCAAATTACACATTGATCTCTAGTGAGATTCTATTCGCTATATTCTCTCCTGTTCCATTTCTTTTGCCCTGTCCTCATCCCCTCAGAAAACTTCTTCCCCAAGAGTACAATTGTTTTTGAGCAAATGAGCTGCCAAGTTTGTAACATTAGGCTTTTTCTCTACCTCTTCTCTGTTATTGTATACCTTTTATGCAATCCCTATTAACTGAGATAGTGGCATTCCAAACATACCATCCACTTTCTGAAGCTTTTTCTGTATGGTTTCTGAAGCTTTTTCCATATAAGCTTTCTTCCAGATGGTGCTTACTGTCCCACAAAACGTAGTAAAGGTTATCTTGTTAGCTTCATCTTCAGGATCCAAATCTGTCCATTTTCGAGCAGTCTCACATAACCGCTCATAAAATGCAGAGGGATGCTCAGCCTTACCCTGTACAACTTGATAAAATTTTGAAATATTTTTAGGTCTAAGTATTCCATTTACTTCACATAATATTAATGGCTGATGCTGTTTAATCATTAGCCTATAATTATATCCCCATATTTTGATACCAATCTAATTCTTGGGCTAGACATTTATTGTTTTATCTTGGGACAAAACAATACAGTCCAACCCTAGTATTTTGTGTATCATTTTCCTCTTCAGCTGTATCCAACACCATTTTTTCCTCGGGTATAAGTAAAGCATTCAAAAGCATTGTAAATCCTGCCAATGTTAATTATGATCAATACATTTTCCTGGATTTTTTTGGTATGACCCTGCTGATTCATACCAATTTATTAAATCTGTATTTTAAAAAAAGGAACATTTACATAAACAGGTATTCCCTCTGATCCCACTGTCTGATGCAGTAGAGCCTGAATCACAGCATTCTATTATGCTTGAGTCCTGCCTGGACTCGATATCTCAATTCCCTTATCTTTATCGTCAGTATTATCCCAATCATTTTTCAGAAATCAACAACTGTATATCCTCTTCCTCATCATCCACTTTTAAACACTTCTTCCCTGCACTACAAGCAGAACAACACAACACCTTTTCGTTGTCCATCATCAATAACAAATTTGAATCTGATACCAACAATTTACACTTCTTTGTTTCATGATAATTTCTCAAAGAACAAATCTACATACAAGATTTCATCCCATTTATCCTCCCTCTGGTTAAACAACATAAGGTGGAAAATTGTATTATAGTTTGATGCTCCAGCACATAGATCACAGATACTTGCTGCTTCTCCAGCACATAAGCCCTGGACCTTTTCTCCTTCTCCAGCAAGCAAGCTATGGACCTTCACTCCTTCTCCAGCAGGCTGGTCCCATACATTCATTTTACCTACAGGTCACAGTCTTCAGATGTTGGTTCCTCCTCCAGCACACAGGCCCTGGACATTTGTTTCTTCTTTAATGCACAGGATCTGGATCTTCACTGTTTCTGCAGCCTGCAAGCCCCAGATGTTCATTCCTTCTGCAGGACACAGACCCCAGAAGTCTGCTCATTCTCCAGTTCAAAAGCCATGGATATTGCCTCCTCTGGCAGGGCATAGGCCACAGATGTTTGCTGCCTCTCCAGAGCAAAGACCATGAATGTACACTGCTTCTCTAGTGGGCAAGCTGTTCCCTTCTCTAGCAAGCTGGACATTCATTCGTTCCCTGGGGCACAGGACCTGGATGATCTCTTCCTCTCCAGGACACAGGCATCAAATTCCGCTCCTTCTCCAGGGCACAAGACCTGGATGTTTACCCCTTCTCCAGGGTGCAGGGCCACATACTTTTGCTCCTTCTCCAGAGTGCAGGCCCTGGACTATCTCTTCTTCTCTGGTACCTAATTCACAGATGTACACTCTTCCAGGGCGCAGGCCACAGACTCTGCACAACCTATTCTTCTGCACTACCCAATTCATAGATGTAAGTTCCTTCACTATTTCACAGGCTCCTGACATCTGCTCCTTCACAGTCCTTGGATGTCCTTCTCCAGCACATAGACCTCAGACATTTGTTCCTCATTCAGTTCACAAGACCCAGAATTTCAATGCTTCTGCAGCTTCCAAGTCTCAGATGTTTCCTCCTTCAGTGTAGGCAGGACCAGGGAAGCGATCATTTCCCTGTACTTGGGAACTATACTCCCTACTCACTACAACAAAGACGTGGAGGTGCTGGAGAGTGTCCAAAGAAGGAAAACAAAGCTGGTGAAAGGCTGGAGCACCACAGACCTTATGAGGAATGGCTGAGGGAGCTGGGGTTATTTAGTCTGGAGAAGAGGAGGCTCAGGGAAGACCTTATCACTCTCTACAACTACCTGAAAGGAGGCTGCAGTGAGACAGAGGTCAATCTCCAAAATAATCACTGATAGGACAAGAAGAAATGGCCTCAAGTTTTGCCAAGGGAGTTCCAGGTTACACATTAGGAAGAATTTCTACATGGAAAGAGTAGTCAAACATTGGAATAGGCTGCCCAGGAAAGTGGTGCAGTCACTATCCCTGGCAGTGTTCAAGAAATGTGCAGATGAGGGACTTACTTAGAAACATGATTTAGCAGGCATAGCGTTTAAGGGCTTACTGTTGGACTCCATGATCTTAAAGGTCTTTTCCAACCATAATGATTCTAAGATTCTCCAGAGCGCAACCCCAGGATGCCTGGGGGACACCTGCTCCTTTTTCACGGCACCGGCCCTGAACACCTGTGTCTTCTGCAGGACACAGGCTGAGGACATTAGTTCCTTCTCCTGGGCACAGGCCCTGGATGTCTGCTCCTTCCCTAGCATGAAAATTGCAGAAGTTCACTCCTGTAGCACACAGGCCACAGATGCTTTCTCCTACTGAAGGCCACAGGTCCTGGATGATTTCTTCTCCCATACACAGTCCACAGACATGTGCTCCTTTGCTAGGGTACAGGCTCCTGACCTCCACTCCTATTCCAGGGCACAGGACCCAGACATTTGCTTCTTCTACAGGATGCAGGCCACATATTTGTTCCTTCTACAGGATGCAAGCCACGGATTTTGCTGATTCTCCAGGGCACAGGCCACAGATGTGCTCTCCTGCAGGGTGCATGCTGCAGGTCGCAGGCTGTGGATGTTTGCCTCTTTTCCAGAGTGAAGACCCTGGACATCTGCTCCTTCTGCAGTACACAAGTTGCAGTGCACAAGTGGAAGTGCACAAGTTGACTTCCTCTCCTTCTGCAGGGTACAGACCCCTTCTCCAGCACAAAGGCCATGGATAAATGCTCATTCTGCAGGGCACAGGCTGCTTCTCCAGGGTGACTACTGTGAATGCACACTGTTTCAGCAGTGGGCAAGCTATGGACATCACTTCTTCACCAGCATGCAGGCCACGGATGCTCATTCCTTCTCCAGAGCACAGGCTGTGGGTGTTTGCACCTTCTGCAGTATGCAGACCACTGATATTCATACCATCTGCAGGGCACGGGCTGCTGATGTTTGTGATTCTCCAACAAACAAAACATGGATATTCGCTGCTTCAGCAGTGTGCTGGCCCTTGTCATTTGTTGCACCTCCAGTGCACAAGCTGTGGGCTTTCACTCCTTTTCCAGGGCATAGGCCACAATGTCTGCTTTCTCCTTCACATAGGCTGCATTTGTTTGATCTTTAGCTAGCCACAAACATTCATTTCTGCCCAACCACATAGGCTACAGATTTCTGCTCTTTTTGTAGTGCGTAGGTTGCTGACATTCATTCCTTCTCCAGGGTTCAAGTCCCAGATGTCCACCCTGACCCAGCATGTAGGTCCCTGATTTTTGCTCATTCTTCAGTACTTACACCACAGACGTATGCTTCTTCTCCAGTGCACAGACTGCAAATGCTGGCTGCTTCTCTAGTGAGTAGGCCACATAGGTTTGTTGCTTCCCTAGCACACACACCACAGACGGTTAGTCCTTCTGCAGGGTACAGGCCACGGACCTTAGCTGCTTCTCCACGGCATAGGCCCCCGTCATTTGGGCATTCTCCATGGTGCAGGCCATGGATATTCACTCCCTCTCCAAGGCATAAGCCATGGCTTTTGGCTGCTTCCCCAGCACACAAGCCCCTGGAGCTTCTCTCCATCTCCAGTGTACAGGAACTGGACATCCATTCCTTCTCCAGGTTGCCATTCTTGGATACTGGTTCCTTCTCCTGCACACAGGCCCTGGACATAAGTTCATTACTCAGGACACAGGACCTAGACCTTTGCTGCTTCTGCAGCATGCATGTCTTGGATATGCACTCCTTTTCCAGCGTACAGACCCAAGATGATTGGTCCTCTTCCATAGCACGGGACTCAGACTCTCTTCCCATGGGGTAGAGCCCTCAGATGTTTGCTCCTTCCCTAGGTCACAGTATCCAGAAAACTGCTCCTTCTCCAGGGCACAACCCCAGGATATCTGTTCCTTTTTCCATGCACCAGCCCTGAAGATTTGCTTCTTCTCTAGGGTGAAGGACTCAGACTTTCAAAACTTTTCCAGCAAGCATCCACAGATGTTTGTTCTTTCTCTAGCATGCGGGATGCAGACCTTTGCTCCTTCTCCAGCTCCAGATGTTCAGTCCTTTTCCCGTGCATGGGCCCCGGATGATCTCTTTTTCTCTGGTACCCAATCCACAGATGTACACACCTTCACTAAGGCACAGGTCCCTGACCTCTGCTCCTTCTCCAAGGTGCAGGACCAGATCATTTGCTGCTTCTCCACATGCAAGCTGCAGATATTCTCACATTCTCCAGCTTACAGGACACATAAATCGGCCCCTTCCCCAACACACAGGCCATCTACCTTTGCTCCTTTCACAATGCCCAAGTCATGAAGATGTTCTCCTTCTGCAGCTCGCAAGTGCCGGACATTTGCTCCTTCTGCAGCTCACAGTCCATGGACACTTGCTGCTCTTGTGTGAAGATGCCTTGCATTAGAGCCTTCTCTAGAGTGCAGGCTCTTATATCTGCTACTTTTCAGGGCACGGGTTCCAAACGTCCACTTCTCCATAACACAGGTCTGAGACTTTCAGTCCTCCACACCACACTGCTTATCTCCGCTTGTGCAGGGCACTGGCCCAGGACATCTGTTCCTTTTCCAGCCTTCAGGATGGAGACATTTCTTCCTTCAAAAGGGCACAGTTCTCTGACCTACAATCCCTCTCCAGTTTGCAGGCCAGACATTCGCTTCTTCTCCAAGGTGCAGGGCCTGGACCTTCTCCCCTTCCATAGTGCGCAGGACCTGGATATTAACTTCTTCTCCAGGGCATAACCCCAAGACGTCTGCTCCATTTTCAGAGTGCTGACCCCAAAAGTTTTCTTCTTCTCCAGGGCACAGGCCCAGAACACTGTCTCCTTCTCCATAATACAGGCCCAGGGTGTTCGCTCCCTCTCTAGTGGGCAAGCCACAGACATTCGCTCCATCTTCACGGAACCTGTTCTGGATGATCTTTTCTTCTGCAGTACTCAGCTCACAGACACTCCTTCACTAGGGCACAGGCCCCTGACCTCCTTTCCTTTGCCAGGGTGCAGGCAACAGATATTGGCTCCTTCTCTAGGGTGTGGGACCCAGGCATCTGCTGCTTCTCCAGCATACAGTTTGCAGACATTTGCACCTTCCCCAGCGTGCAGGCCATGAATATTCACTCTTTTGACAGAGCAGGCCACAGACTGTAAGCGCCTTCTGCAGCTCACATTCTCCACACATACGCTCTTTCTGCCGGTCACAGTCCACAGATTTTTGCTTTTTACCCAGTGCACTGACACCAGATATTAGTACCCTCTCCAGGGTACAGGTCCACTCGTCTGTTCCTTTTCAGGGTGCACACTCAGAGCATCCACATCTTCATAGCACAGGTCTGGGACTTTTGCTCTTCTATATCACTGACACCATACGTCCACTCCTTCTCCCGGGTGCATGCCCTGGACGATCACTCCTTCTCCAGGGTGCAGGCTGTGGGATGCCTTCTTCTTCACCATACAGCTGGCCCCAGACATTCGCTCTTTCCACTATATACAGGCACTGGATGTCTATCTCTTTGGGGCACATGACCTGGACAACTGTTTCTTCTCAAGGGGTGAGGGGACAGAGACCTTTGTTCCTTTCTCAGCACACTTTCCCTGAACGTCTGCTTCTTTTCCAGTGTGCAGGCCATGGACCTTTGCTCCTTCTCGAGTGCGCAGACACTCATGCTACACTTTGGCAGGAGGATCCCCCCATCCCTCCTGCTCCTTCTGCCCTTGGCAAACTTCAATGTGTGCTTTTGTCCTCCGGGAAAAAGACATGTAACTGAACCTCTTGCTGGTGCAGAGCACCATGGAGATCAACATGGCTAACTGAACAGTGGACCCTGCCCCAGGTTTGAGCTCAGTTGCAAGTGGGAGCTGCTCCAGACACCATTGGTAAGTGTCTGGAACGCGTGCCAATGTGCTGGGGGCCTTTGGGCTCTGCTGTGCGGTGGGTTTGCCCAGAGGCATAACAGTCTTCTCTGAGCTGCATCCCCAAATGACAGGGCACTTGAGTGCTGGTGCTGAGGGCTGTGGCATGAGAGCACCGTATGCCCAGGGCTTTGGTGAGAGCCGCAGGCATGGAAGAGCCAGAGTCTGGGAGAAAAGCCTGGGACTGGGGAAGGTGTGAGGGCTCTCCTGAAGCCCTGTCCGCTGCCTACCTGGTATGTGTGTGACCTGCAGGAGGTGATTCAGGACAAGCTGCAGAAGTCTCCAGTGTTAGGGGAGGCTGGGGGGAGGGTATGGGGCTCAAGGAGGCTAAGGCAGACACACATCTGTTTTGGAGAATGCAGTGGGTTTCTCAGCATGGTTGAAAGTTGCTACTTGCATCTCCCTTTCAGGTAGTGGCGGCTGTCCCAAGCTGAGAGCCCAGAAGAGCAAGGGAGATGAAGGGGCCAAGGGACTTTGAGCCCAGGAGCTTCCAAGCTCCTTCCTGAATTCTAAAAAAAAGATTTCCAAGCAAACTATGTTCAGGCACACAGACTTGTGGACCATGGAGGCCCAGGGAGTAAGTGAGAGCCATGCCTGGGCTGCTGTTCCCAAAGGGCAGGACTGTGCTGGTGCCAAGTGGTCGATATGAAGTGCCCTCAAGAGCAGCTTACCACATGGACTTCTTCAGCTGCAGAAGAGATGCTGCACTGTTCAGGCTTCACCCTCTATTGCACTCTGTCCACCTCTGCCCTAGGGATGACATCCTTCTTCTGCAGAAGGTGGAGGAGACATTTTGCAGCCTCATGCTGCACTGTCAGGACCCAATCCCAGGCATCTGCAACATAAGAGTGCTAGAGCTTCTTGCAGAACTGCAGAAAGCCCCGTGGCACTAGCAGAGCAATGGTGCCACACATGCCCATGCAGTGCTGCCAGTGTCTTTGCAGGCCTTTGCTGATCCCACTGCAGAGATGTTTCTCTCCTGGTGCCCCTGGCAGTTGAGCAGAATCCCTGTGATGGGGCCTGATGATCTTCTCCATGTGTGGAAGGTGGTGACTCTGCATCAGCGTGCCAGATTCCTCTCATTGGAGAGGGTGCGGCAGCGCTTTGCTGCAAGCGCAGGGCTGAGCATTGCCAAGCTGCAGGACAAGCTCTGCAGTCACCCTGGGAGTGAGCTCTGTGTGGCCAGCTGCCCATGGCTCCTGCACCCTGGACCTGTTTTCTCTTTCTTTTTCTGCTACTCCCTCTCCTTTTCTCTCATTTCTCAGGCTTTTCCTTTCTCTTTCCGCATTGTTCTTTGTCTGTCTTCTCTCCTTCTCTGCAGTTCTTTCTTCAAATTTTCTTCCCCTTTCTGCCTCTTTCTCATTCTTTCTTGTCCCTTCTCTTTTTCACTTTCATCTTTTTTCCCTCTCTCTCTTGTTGTTTACCTCGTTATTGATTTCTCTTTCTTTCTTTTTCCCTACTTCTGTTCTTCTCTTACTCTGACTCATTTCTTTCCATTTCCCATTCTCTTCCTCTCCCTTTTATTTTGTCTTTTTATATTTCTCTTGCTCCCCCTTCTCTTTGCTGCTCCTTCTCTCTTCCTCTTTTTCCTGATTCTCTCCCTTTCTTCCTTTTTCTCTCTTCCTCATCCCCTTTTTTCCTTAATTTCTCCTTCCACCTTCTTTTCTCTCCATTTTTGTCATTTTTCTTTCTCCTTCTTCCTCCCCCTTCTCTTTTTCTTTTCTCCCTCTCTCCTTTTGTCTCCTGTCACTTTCTCTGCCTCCCCCCCGTGTTGCTCTCTTCCTCTGTCCTGTTCCTATTTCTTTTCTCACTTTCCCTCCTGCCTTCTTTCTTGCTCTTTACTTTTCTCTTTCTCTATTGTTTTCCTTTCTTTGTTATCTCTCGTGTTCTCTTTCCATCTCTGCCTCCCTTATCTTTTTTTCTCTTATGCTATACCTATCCCTCCCTGCTTGTTTTCCCACTCCCTTTCTGTTTTTTTCCCTTCCTTCTTTTCCTCTTTATAAACCTTCTGTCTCCCTTACCCATTGACTTTCTCCCTCTTTTTCTCCTCTATTTCACTTCCTCCCTCTTCCTTCGTCTTTCCTCATCTCTTTCCCTATCCGTCCTTTCTGTCCCTTTGACTTGTTCTTGCTTTTTATTTCTCCTCTTTCTCTATCTTCCCTTTTTTCCTTTTTCTCCCTCCTTCTTTCCTACTTTCTCTCCCTCTTTTCTTTTTGTCTCTTGCTCTTTCTCCCTTTCCCTCCCTTGTTCCTTCTCTCCTCTTTCACTTTCTCTCCTTTCCTTTCTGATTCTTTCTTCTCTTTTTCTTTCCTTTCCTGCTCTTTCTTTTGGGCTTTGTCTCCTTTGTTCTCACTCACTACCACTTTTCCGCGTTCTCCTCCTCCCTCTCTTTTTCCTTTTCTGTACCTCATTCTCACATGTTCTTTTCCTCTCTTCTGTCTTGCCTGTCTGCTCTCCTTTCTCTCTCTTTTTCCTGCTTTCTCATCTCTTCTTTATCTGTGTTGTTCTCTTGTGCTATTTCTGTATCTCTTTCTCTCCTCTCTCAGCGCTTTTTGTGCTGCCCTTCTCTTCTTCTCCTCCTCTTTTTCTCTTTCTTCCCCCCTTTCTCTCTTGCCTTTTTTTTTTTGTCTCTTCCCCCATTTTCTGCCATTCCCCCTCTTCTACTCCTCTTTCTCCTCTTCTTGTTCTTGCAGCATTTGTGGGCAAGCAGTAATGAGGTGTGGCAAGTGCATGGCGGGAGTGGAATCAGAAGCAGAGGGGCAGGACTGGGGCTGGCAGCAAAAGAAGCATCACCAGGAGCAGCAGGAGGTACCAGGGAGTGATGAGGCTGCATCTTTGCCAGGAGGGCCCTGGGACCAGCACCAGGAGCAACAGGAGGCCTGGGTCTATCCATGGCAAAGCACCAAGCCAGGGCAGGGGGACTTGCAGGGCTGCCCCCCAGGTATTCTCCTGGTCTGAGACCAGACTGTGGGTGGCGGGACACTGTATGGAGCCCTGGGCCACATCTGCCCTCCAGCGGGAGCCAGACGCCACAGGGACAGGATGGAGGACGAGTGATAAGCAGGAGCCAGAGGGGGCCAGGGGTATAGTAAGGGTTAAGGTAGGGTTTGGGTTTGCAGTAAGTTTATACTTAACATTTAGGGTTAGGATCAGGATTAGTTAGGCTAGGGTTAGGTTATGGGTTATGCTTAGGATTAGGACTAGGTTTAAGGTTATGATTGGATTAGACATAGGGTTATGGGTTAGGTTAGGGCTACGGGTATTTAAGTTTAGAGTTAATTTAGAGTGAGGGTTAGGCTTAGGCTTTAGGGTTAGGGTTACAGTTAGGGATATGGTAAGGGTAAGGTTAGTATTCTGGTTAGGATTAGGTTTAGGGTTAGGTATAGGGTTAAGGTTTAGGGTTAGGGTCAGAGTTGCGATCAGATACAGGGTTAGGGTTAAGGCTAAGGTAGGGGTTAGCATTAAGGTTTAGGGTTTACATTTAGGGTTAGGGTTAGGGGCAAGGCTTTAGTTATGGTGAGGGTTAGTGTAAGAGTTAAGTATAGGGTTAGGTTTAGGTTAGATTTAGGATTATGTGTTAACTTGAGGATTCTCAATATTTTAGAGTTTGGGTTAGTATTTTGGGTTAGAGGTAGGGTAAAGAGTGTTAGTGTTAGGCTTTCGAGTTAGGATTGGGGTTATAGTTTGCTTAGCTTTAGGTTTAGGATTAAAGTTAGGGTTAGTTTTAGGTTTAGGTATGATTACTTTTAGGGTCATGGTTTAGTGTTAGTTTTAGGGTGAGGTTTGATTACTTTTTGGATTAGGGTTAACTTTAAGTGAAGGTTAGAGTTACTGGTAGACTTAGTGTTAGAATTAAGGTTTAGGGTTAGAGTTATTGGTAGGGTTAGGATTTAGGATTAGGGACAGTTTTAGGATTAGGGTTAGGATTAGGGATTAGGGATAGGATTAAGGTTAGTTTGGTTAAGGTTAGTTTGAGGGTTAGGGATAGTGTTCACATTAGGATTAGCATTAGGATTAGGGATAGGGTTAGGTTGAGGACCAGGGTTAGGGGGAGGTTTATGTTAGGGACAAGTTTACAATTAGGATTAGGGTTATGTTTAGTTAGGGTTAGAGTTCGGTTAAGGGTTAGAGTTAGAATTAGGGTTAGAGTTATGTTTAGTCTTAGGGTTAGGGTAAGGTTAGAGTTAGGGTTAGTGGAGTTAGGGTTAGAGTCAGGATTAGTAGAGTTCAGGGTTAGGTTTATGGATTACAGCTAGGGTTACTTAAGGTCAGGGCTAGGGTTAGAGTTAAGATTAGTGTTACAGTTTGAGTTTAGGCTTAGGGTTAGGGTTTGGTTGTAGGTTACTAACAGGCTCAGGGTTAAGATTAAAATTATTAGGGATAGGGTTAGAGATACTTACAGGTACAATATTAGGTTTACAATTTTAGGCTTAGGTTTACTCTTAGAGTTACATTTAGGTTTTAGGCTTAAGGTTTTCACAGAATCACAGAATGGCGAGGTTGGAAGAGACCTCTAGAGATCATCTAGTCAAAACAACCTGCTCCAGCAGGCACATCTAGAGAATGTGGCATAGGGTGGCATCCAGGTAGGTTTGGAAGATCTCAGAGAAGCAGATTCCACAGCTTCTCTGGGCAGCCTGTTCCAGGGCTCTGTCACTCTCACAGGAAAGAAGTTTTTCCAAAGTTATGGTTAGGATTAGGTTCAAAATTAATTTTGGGTCAGGGATAGGCTTCAGATGGGCTTAGATTTGGGGTTAGGTTAGTCGGAGGAGAGGTAGGATTAGTTAGATGGTTAGTGTCAGGTTTACTTTTAGGATTAGTGTTTAGGATTACAGTTGCTGCTAGTTTGGGACAGGGTTAGGATTAGGGTTTACGGTTAGAGTTAGGGCTCAGGGTAAGGTTTTAGAGTAAGGGTTAGCACTAGGGTTATGCTTAAAGTTGGATTTAATGTTACGGTTAGTTGAGGCTAGTGATAGTTTTATGGTTAGGGTTATGGGTTAGGATAGAATTTGTCTTGGGGTTAAAGACTAGTGTTAGAGTTAGGATTTAGGATTAGGTTTACCGGCAGGATTAGGGACAGGGTTATGGGTAAATTTTAGGGGTAAAGTTGGGGGGGAATTTATAATTAGGTTTATGATGGGGGGTGTTTGATTAGAGTTGGGTTTATAAATGGTTAGGGTCAGGGTTAGTGTTAGTGTTTAGCTTTAGGGCTAGGCTTTGATTAGGATTAGAGTTAGGTTTTAAGGTTACAGTTTAGTGTTAGGGGTAGGTTTATGTTTAGGGGAGCGGTTAGGATAAGGGTTAGAGTTAGCATTTAGGGTTAGAGAGAGGGTAGCATTAGGGTAAGGGTTAGATTTTGGTTATGGTTAAGAGTTAGGATTATGGGTTACAGTTATGTTTATTTTGGGTTAGAGATTAGGATTACTTAATGGTTAGCATTAGACATGGTTAGGATTAGGGCTTAGAATTAGGATTGTTAGGGTTACGATAGGGTCAGTATTAGGGTTAGACTTGTTTAGTGCTAGGGTAAGGTTTACAGCTAACATTAGGTTTTAGGTTTTAGTTTAGGTTAGTGTTTAGGGTTTGGTGTTAATGTTAGGGTTACAGTTCAGTTAATGTTAGGGTTGGAGTTATGGATTAGGGTTATTTAGGTTTAGGGTCAGAGGTAAGGTTAGATTTACAGTAATAGGTTAAGTGTAGGGTAAGGGTTAGGGATTTTTATGATTCAGGGTATTTTCAGGGTTAGTGTTAGAGTGAGGTTTAGTTTAGGATTTTGATAAGGGTTAGGTTCAAGATCATTTTATCATTAGAGAGGGTTAGGGGTAGGTTAGAATTAGGGTTGGATTTAGACTCAGGGAGAGGGTTATGTTTATTGTTAGTGTTAATGGTTCGGGTTTTAGGTTAGGGCTGGGGTTTAGCATTAGCTTTAGGGTTAGGGTTTGATTGAGGTTAGAGTTAGGGTTAGGTTAGGGCTAAGTTTAGGCTTAGTGTTATAATTAGGTTAGGGTCAGGATTAGATTTAGGGTTAGCTTTTAGAATTAGGGCTAAACTTAGGGCAAGAGTTAGGGTTTAGAGCAAGGACAGGTTTAGTGTTGGGTTTAGGTGTAGTGTTTAGGATGAGTTTTAGGGTTAGGGTTCGGGTTAGCTTTTGGTTTCGACTTAATGAAAAGGTTTAAAGAAAAGCCAAATATAAAGTTTTAAGTTTATGGTTTCCATTAGAGTAAGTCAAGTCAAAGGTCAAGCAAAAGGCTAACTGTTAGGGGCAGGGTTAGGATTAAGCTAAAGAAAAGGATATTGCTGTTTTGCAACAGCAAAAACAAAGGCAAAGCCAAATCCTAAGTATAAGACAAAGGCAAAGGGTGAGGGTTAACA
Organism: Eudromia elegans; assembly: GCA_003342815.1. NCBI lineage: Eukaryota > Metazoa > Chordata > Aves > Tinamiformes > Tinamidae > Eudromia > Eudromia elegans. The sequence continues at coordinate 691,209 of PTEX01000314.1, forward strand.
AAGCTGAAGTGTTAATTTTAGGATTAGTTTTAGGTAAAGGCAAAGGTTAAGCATCAGGATTTGGCTGGGGTTACAGCAGGCAAAGGCAAATATAAAGCATGGAGGTGGTCAAAGATAAAGCCTCATACTTTAGGCAGTGACAAAATTTGAAGGTTACACAATAGCAAAACACCAAGGTAAGGCAAAGGAAGAGCATGAGGATTAGAAAAATGCAAAATATTAGGAGTGACAACACAAAAGCAAATCATTAGTTAGTTTTAGGAAAAGGTAAAGCCAAAATAAAGGCAAAGCTATACTGTTATATTTAGGATTATGGGAAGGCAAATACAAACACAAAGGCAAAAGCAATGTGTCAGGATTTGGGTTAGGGATAGGGTTAAAGTTAGGCTTACAAAAAAGCAAAGGTATAAGCAAGAGCAAAGCACTAGGAATAAGTTTAGGCTTAGGGGTAGGATTAGAGTTAGGTCTTGGTTCAGGGCAAGGGCTAGAGTTTGGGTTTGGATCATGGTTTAGATTTAGGAGTTAGGTTTATGGTTTAGGGTTAGAGGATAAGGTCATTTAGGGTTAGCGCTATGGTTAACATTAGAACTAGATTAGGATTAGGGTTAGAAGGATAATGGGTAGGGGTAGGGTAAGGGATTAGGGAAAGGGTTAGGGTAAGGGGTTAGGGTCATTTAGGGTTAGCATTTAGGGCTACAATGAGGTTCAGGGTTAGGGTTAGGGTTGGGTTATGCTTAGGCTAAGACAAAGGCCAAGAGAAAGGCAAAGTGTTAACGTCAGGCAGAGTTAAAGAGTTAGGGTTAGAGGTTAGGCAAAGGGTTAGGGTCTGTCTTAAGAGTTCAGCGCTAGAGTTAGGGACAGTGATAAGAGTTACTTAGGTTTAGGGTTAGGGGTTAGGTTTAATTTAGGGTTATGATTATGGTTTAGGGTTGGTTAGTTTTTATGGCTAGAGTAAGGTTTACAGTTAGTGTTTAGGTTTAGCGTTAGGATCATATATTATTAACCTAACACTTAAGGTTAGGATTAGTATTAGTTTTAAGGTTAAAACGTAAGGTTTAAGGCTCGCAGTCGTGTTAGGTTAGTGTTGGGTTAGTGTTAGGGTTATTTACATCTAGTGCTATGGTTAAGGTTAAGGTTAGTGTTAGGCTAGGGTTACCGTTAGGTTTAGGGTTTATTGTTAGTTTATGGTCAAGATTACGTCTAGTGTCATTTTTTAGGGTTAGGGTTACTGCTAGTATCATCTATGTTTTGCTTAAGGTCAGGCTTATGGGTTATTTTTAGGGTTTAGGTTTAGTGTAAATCTTAGGATTAGAAATAGGGTTAGGTTTAGACACTGTTAGGGTTATGGTTATGGTTAGCGTTAGTGTTTAGGTTACGTTTTAGGTTTAGGGTTAGTTGCTAGGATGAAGTTATATTTATACACTGTTAAAGTCAGGGTTACTGTTATGCTAGGATTAGGGTTAGGTTTAATGGTAGCCTAGGGTTAGAGTTAGGTCTAGTGTTAGGCTTGTGGCTAGTGTTAGAGTTGGCTTAAGGTTATAGTTTGGTTAGAATAGAATTAGAATTTAGTTAGAATTTAGTGCTAGGGTTAGGGTTGTCTTATACTTTCTGTCAAGGTTAGAGTTAGCATTAGGATTAGTGTAAGAGTTACGAACAATGTTAGAGGTTAGGCTTAGGAACAGGTTTAAAAATAGTCAGGATTAACGTTAGGGTTACTGTTACAGTAACACAAAAGCAAAGTCAAAGGAAAAGGATTAGGCTTGAGGACAGTCCAAAAAAAAGGCAAAAGCAAAAGCAAAGGTTAAGGTTGTGGTTACAGTTAAAGTTAAGTGAAGATCAAGCACAAGACAAAGGCAAAATGTTAAGGATAGGTTTAGGTTACAGCAAAGCTAAGGCCTTTGCCTTTGAAAGCTAGAGACAAAGCTAAAATGTTAGACTTAGGGTTAGGGTTTAGGGTTAGGGTTAGTTTAGCATTTGGGCTACTTTTACTTTAGTGTTAGGGATTATGATTAAGGTGAGGTTTAGACACCTTTATGGTTAGTGTTAGGGTTACAGTTAGGGTTACTGTTAGGGTTTGGTTTAGAGTTAGGACAAGGGAAAGACCAAGGAAATAGGAAAGGTGAAGGAATTAGCAAAGGAACAGTACAGTCAAGGGGAAATCATTAGTGTTAAGGTTAGCCAAAGGCAAAAGCAAAATAAAAGCATGAATTTAGGGGTAACAGTAGTGGTACTACTAGTTTAAAGCAAAGGCTAATGCAATGGAAATGTCAAATATGAAGGAAATGGCAACAGCAATATGAAAGGCAAAGGCAAATCATTAGAGCTCAGGACTGGGGAAAAAAAAAAAAGAAACAAAGGAAATGGAAAGGCAATTCCTGATGCTTAGGCAAAGGCAAAGCCTTAAAGGTAGGCAAAGGCAAAGCATGAAGTTTAGGCAAAGGCAAAGCCAAAATGATACAGGCAAATGCAAAGTGATACAGCTACTCGAAGGCAAAGTGCTAGGAATATGCAAAGGAACGCACTAGGGTGAGGGAAGAGCAAAGCAGAAGTGTTACACAAAAGAAAAGTGACAGCGTAAGGCAAAAGCAAAGCAGTATGGTTAGGCAAAGGCAAACTGATAGTGTCAGGTAAAGACAGAAACAAAGGCCAAGGGGACAGTCTAGGAAAAGTAAAAGGCAGAGCAATAGGCAAAGTGATACATTTAGTCAAAGGCATCGGCAAAGTATTAGCATTAGGCCCATTGCAAAATGCAAGACTTAGGCAAAAACAAAGCAAGAGACAAGGCAAAAGCAAAGCGAAAGGGCTAGGCAAAAAAAAAAAAAGGTTAGACAAAGGCAAAGTGCTAGGAATAGGCAAAGACAAAGCGCTGGCGTCAGGCAATGGCAAAGTGAAAGGTTTAGGTAAAACAAAGGGAAAGGAATAGGCAACGGAAAAGTAGCAGGCAAAGACAAAATCAAAGGATAGTCAAAGATAAAGGGCTAGGGTGATGCCAAAGCAAAGTAATTCAGTTAAGAAAAAGGAAAGCGATAGAGTTAGGCAAAGGCAAAGCATGAGGATTAGACAAGAGCAAAGATTAAGGATTACACAAGCCAAAACAGGAAGGCTTAGGTAAAGGCAAAGGGATATTGTTAAGCAAAAGCAAAGTGATAGGGTTAGGCAAAAGCAAAAAACAGGTTTAGGCAAAGACAAATGAAAGTGATAGGGTTAGTCAAAAGCCAAGTGATCTGCTTGGGCAAAGACAAAGTGATAGAATTACACACAAAGCCCTCAAAGGAGACAAAAGCCAAGTAATGGTGTGAACAAAGGCAAAGGGGTATTGGCAAAAGAAAGGCAATAGGGTTAGACACAGGCAAAGTTATAGGAATAGGCAAAGGCAATGACAAAGTGATACGGTTGGCCAAAGTGCTTAGCGTTAGGAAAAGGTAATGCATGATATTCAGGGAAAGGCAAAGTGACAGCTTTAGGCAAATGCAAATTGTGAGGGCTAGGCAAAGGTAAAGCATGATGATTAGGAAAACAGAAAGCTTTAGGTAAAGGCAAAGGGATAGTTTTAGGTAAAAACAAACGTTAGACAAACGTAAAGCTGTAGGCTTAGGCAAATATAAAGCATGAGGGTAGGACAAAGGCAATGCAATAGGTTTAGTCAATGGTAAAATCCTAGGATGAGACAAAAGCAGAGTGTAACACAAAAGCTACAGCAAGGAAATAGGCAATGGCAAAGTAATAGGGAACATCAAAGGCAAAGAGAAAACAGTATGAAAAGGCAAAGGCAAAGCAGTAAGGATAGGCAAAGGTAAAGACAAAGTGTGAGAATTAGTCAAATGCAAAGCCAAGGGTTAGGCAAAGGCAAGCAATAAGATTAGGCAAAGGTAATGCAACAAGTATAGGCAAAGATAATACAATACACTTAGACAAAGCCAAAGCAAAAGTGCTAGGCAAGAGAAAATCAGTAGGATTAGGCAAAGGCAAAGGTAAAGGCAAAGAGCTAGGATGAGGCAAAAGCAAAGCAGTAGATTTAGGCCAAAACAAAGGCAAAGGAAAAGGAAAAGCCGAATCAATATGGTTACGCAAAAGCAAAACACTAAGGTTACACAATGACAGAACATTAGTGTTGGGCAAAGTCAAAGTGTTGGGCTAGACAAAGGAAAAGTGCTTGGGTGAGGCAAAAGGAAAATAATTGGGTTCTAAAAAAGCAAAGTAATAGAGTTAAGCAAAGGCAAAATGGTAGTTTTAGACAAAGGCTAAAGGTTAGAAAATGGTAAAACAACAGGTTTAGGCAAATGCAAAGCATGAGGGTTAGACAAAGGCAAAGCGTGAGGATTAGACAAAGGCAGAACGGGAGGCTTAGACGAAGTGAAGGTGCTAGGCTTAGGCGAAGGGAAAAAAATAGATTTAGGCAAACAAAAAGGGATAAAGTTAGGCCAAAGCAAAGCAGTAAGCTTAGGCAAAGGCAAGGTGATTGGGTTAGAGAAAGCCAAAGCAATAGCATTATGCACATACAAAGCATGAGGGATAAGCAAAGGAAATGGAAAGTTATTGGTCTAACCAAATGCCAAAAAGAAAAAAGAAGTTGAGCAAATCAGGGGAAAAGTGATAGGGATAGATAAAACAAAAGCTATATGGTTAGGCAAATCAAAAATGAAAGTGTTAGGCAAGCGAAAATCAATAGGTTTAGGCAAAGGCAAAAAAGATGAGAGAAAAGCAAAGCAATAGGTTTAGGCAAAGGCAAAGTGATAGGGTTACGCTAATGTAAAGGTAAAGCAATTTGGACAGGGAAAGGCAAAGACAAAACAATTAGGGTTAGGCAAAAGCAAAGGGATAGGTGTAGGCACAGCTAAAGGCAAAGCAGTACAGTTAGGAAAAGACAAAGCAATAGTGTTAAGCAAAGTGCTAGGATCAGGCAAAGATAAAGCAAAGTGATAGGGTTAGGTAAAAGTAAATTAATAGGAGTATTTAAAGGCAAATTGATAGGGATAGGAAAAGGTAAAGGTAAAGCTCTAGGGTTAGGCAAAGGCACAAGCAAAAACAGGATTTGGGGAAGGAAAAGCAAAAGGGTTAAGCAAAGGTAAAGTGATAAGAGTTAGGGAAAGGCAACTTATTAGGCAAAGGCAAATAGGTAAGACATAGGTATTACATTAGGATTAGGGTTGGGGATAGACATAGCATTAGAGTTATCCATAAGCATGGGGAAAGCATTAAGGTTAGGCATTGCCATAGCATTCTGGTTAGGTATAGCCACAGCATTTGTATTAGCCATAGGAATAGGAACAGCGTTAGGGTTAGACATTTGGTTTTGCACAGCCATAGTGTTTGGGTTAGGATATGGCACAGTGTTAGTGTTAGCCACAGACAAAGTGTTAGGTTTAGTTACACACAAAATGTTAGGGCAAAGTATACGTATAGTGTTAGGGTAAGGCATAGGCATAGTGTTAGGATTTGGCAAAAACATAAGCACAGTGTTAGGCTTAGACATAAGCATGATATTAGGGGGAATCATAATCATAGCATTCGAGTTATGCATAGCCACCATGTTCAGGTTAGGCATACCTATAGGCATAGCGTTAGCATTACACATGACTACAGACATAGTGTTAAGGTTAAGATTGGGTGTATGCATAGGCAAAGCATGTATTAGGCATGGGCAAATGTTTGGAGTTAGGCATTGGCATATCATTAGGGTTAGGCATAGGCATAGGGTTCAGGTTATGCATAGGCATAGAATTAGGTTTTGGCATAGGTAAAGCGTTAGAATTCGGTATAGACATAAGCATAGTATTAGGGTTAGGGTAGGGTTAGGGACAGGTACAATGTTAGGGTTAGTCATAGCGTTTGGGTTATACATAGCCACAGCATTTTGGGTTATGCATAGCCATAACGCTTCAGTTTAGGCATAGCCATAGCACGTGGGTTTAGGCCCAGGCGTAGACATAGCATCAGGCTTAGGCACAGCATTAGGCTTAGGCATAGGCAAAGCATTAGGGTTAGAGCGAGGCATAACCAAGGATTAGGAATGGGCATAGCATTATGTTTAGATATATAGACATAACTCTAATGCACAGCATTGGAATTAGGCTTAGGCATCGCGTTTGGTTTAGGCATCAACAAAGAATTGAGGTTAGGTATAGCCATAGCATTCAGACTGGGCATAGCCATAGCATTCATGTCATTCATAGCCATAGCATTTGTGTTAGGCACAGGCATAGCCTTAGTGTCAGGTGTGGGCATAATATTACGATTAGGCATTAGGGTTTGGCATAGGCATAAGCACAGCATTAGGGTTAGGCATACGCACAATGTTATGCTTTCCATAACAGAAACAGTGTTAGTGTTTGGCATAGGCATAATGATAGGGTTTGTCATAGGCAAAGCATAAGGGTTTTTCATAGGTTTAAGCATAGCACTAGGGTTATGCATAGCTGTAGGCATAGCGTTTGGGTTAGGCATAGGCCTAGCATTAGCGTTGGTATGAGGCATAGGTATATTTTTTGACTATATTTATGACTGTTTGGCACAGTCATAGCATTAGGGCTAGACAAAGGCATAGCGTTATGGTTTGGCATAGGCAAAGCTTAAGTGTTTGGCATTGGCATAGGCACAATCATAACTTCAGGGTTGTGCATATTCATAGCATTCCACTGGTTGAGGCACAAGCATATACACAGCATTCAATACAGGTAAAAGGATAGGCATGGTGTTAGGTTTAGGATTCGGCATATGCAGAGAGAAAGCATTAACTCTATGTATAGGCAAAGTATTAGTGTTAAATATAGGGAAAGCCTTGGAGTCAGGCATGGGCAAAACATTGGGGTTTCACATTGGCAGAGATTCAGAGTCAAGCAATGGCACAGTATTAGGGCTTGGCATGGGTAAAGAATTAGGTTTCTGCATAGCCATAGCATAGGCAAAGCGTTCTGGCTGGACTTCGGCACAGCATTTGCTTCATGCATAGGCAGAACATTGAGGTTAGGTACAGCCATTGTGTTTGGGTTATTTATAGCCATAGTGTTTGTGTTAGCATATGCATACACAGGCATAGCGTTAGTGACAGGCATAGATCATTAGAGTTTTTCATAGGCAGAGCGTTAGTGTTTGACACAGGAAAAGCATTTAGGATTTGGCATAGGCATATACATAGCATAAGGGTTAGGCTTAGCCTTACAGTTCACATTTCACAGTTCACATGCCTAACAGTAGGCATAGCCTACTGTTAGGGTTTGGCACAGGCCTAGCACTAGGTTTGACATAGGCATATTCTCAGATCAGGCACTGGCAAAGCATTAAAGTTAGGGATGGGCAAAATAATTAGCGTTAGGCATAGACACAAGCATAATGTTAGGCATTGGCTAAGTTTTGAGGTCAGGCGTAGACAAAGTGGTGGAGTTAGGCATAAGCACGTTGTTAAGAGTTAGGTAAAGGAACAGAATTAGAGTTAGGCATAGGCATATCTTTAGGGTTTGGTAAGAGTTTGACATGAGCATGGGCAAAACTTTGGCAATAGGCATGGGCAAAGGGTTGGGAGTAGGTATGGTCAAAGCATTGAGGGTAGGCTTGGGCAAAGTCCTGGAGGTAGGCAACAGCAAAGCTCTGAGAGCAGGCATGGGCATATCATTCAGTCTAGGCATAGCCATAGCATTCAGATTAGGTATAGCCATAGCATTAAGGATAGACAAAGCCATAGTGATTGGGTTAGACACAGGTATAAACATAGCGTTAACATCAGGCATAGGATTAGCATTAGGTTTAGGCATAGACATAAGCACAGCATTAGCATGAGGCTTAAGTATAGCATTAGGTATACGTATATCCAGAGGGCTCGGGTTAAGCATAGCCATAGTTCTCAGGTAAGGCACAGGCATAGCATTTGAGTTAGGTATAGCCATAAACACAGTGTTAGGCTTAAGCTTATGATTCAGCATAGGCATGGGCAAAGTGATAGCATTAGGCATAGGGAAAGCACTGCCATGGCATGGGCAAAGCTTTGGGGTTAGGCATAGGCATAAACATAGCATTAGATTTGGCTACAGACATAGCATTTGGTTTCAGCATCGGCACAGCATTAGGGTTTGGCATAGGCAAAGCATTAGGATTCTGCATTGGAATAATTGTAGTGTTAGGGTTAGGCATAGACAGTGTTTGGGTTGGGCATTGCTATAGCAGTCAGTTTTTTCATAGCTATACCCCTTGTGTTGGGCACAGCCATAGGATTAGTGTTAAGCATAGGCATACCATTTGGGTTAAGCAAAAACAGTGGCATAGCATTATGCGTGGGCTAAGTGTTAGACATGGACAAAGCATTAGAGTTATGCATGTCACAAAGCATTGTGGTCATGCACAGGCAAAGCATTAGGATTAAATATAAGTAAAGCATTGGGATTCAGTATAGGCAAAGTGTGAGTGTTTGGCATACGCATAATGTTAGAGTTAGGCAAAGGCCTAACATTTGGATTGGGTTTAGGCATTAGGGTTAGGCACAGGCATAGTGATAGAGTGAGGGTTAGGGAGCGGCATAGGCATTGAGAAATGGTTGGGAGTGGGCATTGCCAAAGCATTGGAGGTAGGCATGGGCAAAGTGTTGGGGTTAGGCATAGGTATGGCATTCAAATTGGCTATAGTAATAGTGTTAGGATTAGGCACAGGCATAATGTTAGTGTTAGCCAGAGGCACATTGTTAGGGCTAGGCATAGGCATACGTATAGTTATTCATTTAGGCATAGGCATAGCATTAAACATAGGCATAGCATTAAGTATAGGCATAGCCACAGCATTTGGGTTAGACATAGCCATAGGCATTGCATTAGGGTTAGAGTTAGGGTTGGGCATAGGCATAGGCAAAGCATTTGTGTTGGGCATAGGCAAAGCTTTGAGGTTAGGCAGAGTCATAGCATTAGGGTTAGGGTTAGGCATAGGCATAGCACTGGTGTTAGGCATAGCCATAGTGTTAGGGTTCAGCATAGACATAAGTATAGCATTATGGTTAGGAGTAGGAATAGTGTTCTGGTTAGGCATAGCCATAACATCTGGGTTAGGCACAGACTAAACATTGGCATAGTGTTAGGGTTATAGTTTGACATAGGCATAGGCCAAGCATTAGGCACAGGCAAAGTGTTAGCATTAATCATGAGCAAGCATTAGCATTAGGCCTGGACAAAGCGCTTAGGCAAGGCATGGACAAAGCTTTCAGATTTGGCACAAGCAAAACATTGGTATTCAGTCTTAGCACAGTATTAGGGTTCAGCAATGGAACAGTGTTAGACATAAGCATAAAGTTAGGGTTAGGATTCAGTATAGACATGGGCAAAGCTTTGGAGGTAGCTACGGGTAATGCACCGAGCATAGGTATGGCCAAAACATTGAGGCATGGGCAAAGAGTTGTGGTCAGGCTGGAAACAGCATGGGGTTTAGGCATAGGAATAAATGTAGCATAACTTTTAGGCACAGGCATAGCTTTAGGTTTAGGCATAGCTGTAGCATTTCGTTAAGGTATATCCCTAGGCATGAATTTAGGGTTAGGGTTAGGGTTTGACATAGGCATAGGCAATGTGCTAGCATTAGGTGTGGGCAAAGCATTGAGATCAGGCATGGGCAAAGCACTGGAGTTTGAACAGACAAAGATTTGAGGTTAGGATAGGTATAGCATTAGGATTAGGCATAGGTAAAGCATTAGGGTTTTGCATAGACAAAGAAGTTTTGGCATAGAAATGCACATAGCATTAGGGTTCAACATAGGCACTGCATTCAGATTAGGCATAGCAATAGAGTTCGGGTTAGCTATAGGCCTGTGCATAGAGTTAGGGTTAGGCAAAGGCCTTGGCACAGCATAAGGGTTAGGCATAGGCATAGTGATAGCTTTAAGTATAGGCAAAGGCTTATGATTTGGTATAGGCCAAGCCTTTTAGGGATTGGAATAGGGAAAGCATTAGGGTTTGGCAAAGGCCAAGACTTAGGGTTGGTGTAGACATAGGTATAGCATTGGGTTTCTTTTCTGTCAAAATGTCAGAGCTGGGATCAACCAAAGTATTAGGCAGGGTTAGGCATAGGGAAAGTGTAAGGGTTGGGGTCAGGCAAAATAATAGGCTTAAGGCCAGAGTTAGGCATCGGCAAACATTTAACACTAGGGTCATACAAACTGTTAGTCTTGAGGTTATGGTAAGGAAACACCAGAGCATTCGTCTTGGGGTCGAGAAAGTGTTAGGCTGGCATTCAGGCAAAGTGTTCGGTTTGGGGCTGGGCAAAGCTGATGCTTTAGGTCAAGAAAAGCATTAGGCTTGTAGTAAGGGAAAGTGTTAGGCTTCAGGTCAGGGTTAGGCATATTGAAAGCATTCATCTTGGTGTTAGGTTGAAGCATCGTCAAAGTGCTAGGCTTGCCATCAGGCATAGGTAAAGCATTTGGCTGTGGGTCAGGCGAGGTGTTTGACTTGGGGTCAATGTTAAGCATATGCAAAGCATTAGGCTTACACTCAGTTAAACTGTTCATCTTCGGGTCAGTGAAAGCATTCTACCTGGTGTCAGGCAAAGACTTTGGCTTGGGATTAGAAACTGGCATGTGCAAAGTGTTTGATTTGAAGTCAGAAAAAGCATGTTGCACACAGCACTTAGGCATACAGCCATAGATAGGCATTGCCAAAGTGTTAGGCTTGAAGTCTGAGTTAGGCATAAAAAAAGCATCAGACAATGTTAGGCTTTGGATATGGTTAGGCAGAGGCTTAGGCTTGGTGTCAGGCAAGGCCTAATACTTGGAGTCAGTGTTTTCATAGAAAAAGTGCTGGGCTTGGGGGTAGGAAAAACATTATGTTTGGGGACAGGCAAAAGTTTGGGGACTTTTTTGTTACAGAGATAGTGTTAGGCTTTGGATATGGTTTGGCAAATGCAAAGTCTTAGGCTTGTGGTCAGACAAAGCATTACACCTGGAATAATCATTAGACATAGGCAAAGCTTGTGGCTTCAGGTCAGGAAAAGTGTTAGGCTTTGGTCTGGGCTTAGGTATAGAATAACTCTTAGGGTTAGGCAAAATATTAGGCTTGAGTTCATGGTTTGGTACAGGAAAACAGGCTTCTGTCAGGAAAACTGTTAGGCTTGCACTAAGGAATAGGCATATGCTAAGTGTTAGGCAAAACTGAGGCAAAATCTCAGTGTCAGGAAAAGCATTGAGGTTGTGGTCAGTATTAGGAATAGCCACAATGTTAGGTTTGGAGTCACATCTAGGTATTGACAAAGAGATAGGCTTGTGGTCAATCTGAGTTAGACATAGGAAAAAATATTAGGCTTGGAGTCATAGAAAGCTTTAGGTTTGGGGTCAGCTTTAGACATGAGATAATCTGTGGCCTTTGGATCATGCAATGCGTTATGGTTGGGCTCAAGGTTTGGCATAGGCAAATTGTTAGGATCAGGGTCAGGCAAAGCATTAGTCTTGAGGTCAGGGTTAGGTAAAGGTAAAGTTTAGGTTCAGGGTCAGTGCTCAGGATATGAAATTGTTCAGCTTCCGTCAAGCAAATTGGCTTGGAGTAAGGCATAGGCAGGGTCAGAGTTTTAATTTAGGCTTAGACAAAGTCTTAGGGTCAGGCAAAGCATTATGTTTGGGGTCAGCATTAGGCATAGGCACAATGCTAGGCTTGAGGTCAGGCAAATCATTAAGCCTGGGGTCAGTTTTAGGCATGCATTCAGCTTGTGGTCAGGAAAAGCAATAGGGCTTCGGTCAAGGTTAGCCATAAGAGTTAGGCTTGGTATTAGAAAAGCATTAGAGTTGGTGTCAGGCAAAGCACGGATCAGAGGCTTGGGATCAGAGAGGCAAATGGAAATCTTTAGTTTTGGCTTCACGTAAAGCATTGGGTTTGGGGTCGGGCAAAGCATTAGTTTTGGGGACAGATTCAGGCATTGGCAATGCATTAGGCTTCAGGGCAAGTAAAGTGTTAGTGTTTGAGTCAGGGAAAACATTAGTCTTGGGATCAGAGTTAGGCATAGGGAAACCATTATGCTTGGCGTCAGGCAAAGGATTAGGAATGAGGTGAGGAAAAGTGCTAGGCTTCCGACAAGGTTACGTTTAGGCAAAGAGTTAGTCTTTGGGTCAGGGCTAGGCTTAGACAAAGCATTAGACTTGGGCTAAAGGAAAGCTTTGGTTAGGCAAGGTTAGGCATAGGCAAAGCGCTAGGCCTAGGGTCAGAAAAAATATGCTTGGTGTCAGTACTAGATACGTGCAAAGCATTAAGCTTAAAGTCAAGGAAAGTGTTAAGCATTGGGTGAGGGGTTTGCATAGTAAAAATGATAGGCTTTGAATCAGACAGAGCATTAAGCTTGGGATATGTCTTAGACATAGGCAAAGCTTTTGGCTTCAGTCAGGCAAGGTGTTAGGCTTTGGCTTAGGTTTAGGCATAGGAAAAGTGTTGGGATCAAGAAAATATTATGCTTGGGTTTGCAGGTTTACTGTGCAGGTTTAGCAATAGGTATATCATTAGACTTCGGTCATGGAAATCACTGGGCTTGCAGAAAGTGTTAGGCCTTTTCAAAGCACTAAGTTTGGGGATAGGCAAAGCCTGAGGGTCAGGCAAAGCTTTAGGTTTGGAGTCAGGGTTAGCCATAGGCAAAGCATTATGCCTGGAACCAGGAAAAGCATTTGGTTAACGCAAAGCTTTAGGCTTGCATCAGGGTTAGGCAAATGCAGAGTTAGGCTTGCAGTGCTGCAAAGCATTATGATTCAGGTCAAGGTCACGCCTAGGTAAAGCATTGGGGATGGGGTCAGGCAAAGCATTAGGTTGGGATCAAGGTTAGACATGGGCAAAGCATTATGCCTGGAGTCAGATTTTAGCACAGGCAAATTGTTTGGCTTCTGTCAGGCAAAGTGGTTTGGGTAACGCCTAGGCTTGGACAGCGCTTTGATTTGGGCTTAGACAAAGCTTTTGGGTTAGGCAAAGCGTTAGGTTTGGGGTCAGCATTAGCCATAGACAAAGCATTAGACTTGGGGTCAGTCTGGGTTAGGAATAGGCAAAATGTTACGCTTGGAGTCAGGCAAAGCTGTAGGCTTGGGGTCAGCTTTAGGAATGTGTTACATTTGGGGACCAGTAAAGCAACAGAATTGGCATCATGGTTAGGCCTAGACAAAGTGTTAGGCTTCAGATCATTCAAGCGTTAAGCCTGAGCTCAGTTTTAATTATACTCTGTTAGGCTCTGAATCAGGCAAGGCACTAGGCACTAGGGCAGGCAAAGAATTAGGCTTAGATTCAGGGTTAGGCATAGGCAAAATGTCAGGCCTGGTGTTATACAAAGTTTAAATTTTGGGGTTATGCGAAGTGTAAATATTTGGGTTAGGGATTGGCAAAGCACAAGTCTTAGGGTCAGTCAGGGCTATGCGTAGGCAAAGTGCTCAGACTGCGATCAGGAAATACACTAGGCTTTGGATTGGGCAAAACGTTAGGCTTGGGGTCCAGCCAAGCATTAGTCGTTGGGTCAGGGTCAGGCATTGCAAAACTGTTAGGTTGGGGGTCAGGAAAAGCTTGGTCTCACACAAAGCATAAGGCTTCAGGTCAGGCAAAGCATAACGCTTGGTGTCATAGTTAGGCATAGGCACAGTCAGGATTGCAATCAGGAAAAGCCCTCAAGCTTGGAGTCAGTGTTAAGTATAGGCATTAGGCTTAGAGTCTGGCAAAGCACCAGGCTTGGGGTCACAACTCATTAGATTTGGGGTCAGGGTTAGGAATAGGAAAACCTTATGCTTTGGATCTGGCTTACATATTGGCAAAGCATCAGGCTTGGGCAAAGCAAAGTGTTCAGGATTTGGAGTAGATAAAGCATTAGGCTTTTGGTCAGGCCATGTGTCAGCCTTGAGATGAGGGCTAGGGATCACAAAGCTTTTGGTCATGGGAAAGCATGGGAAAGCATTGGGGTTGGATTCAGGATGAGGTATAGACAAAGCATTAGGTTTGACATTAGGCAAAGTTTAAGGATTGGGTTGATGCAGAATATTAAGCTTGGGGTCAGGCATACCATCAGACTTGGAGTCAGATTCAGGCATAGTGAAAATGTTAAGGCTTTGGGTCAACAGGGTTAGGGAAATACATTATGTTTCTAGTCAGGATTAGGCATAGAAAAGCATAAAGCAGGTCAGGCAAAGTATTAGTCTTGGAGTCTGGAAAAGCTTTAGGCTTGAGGTTAGGGTTAGGCATAGCCAAAGCACTCTGCTCGGGGTCACAGTTATAGGAAAAGCATTAGGCTTTGATCAGTGTTAGGTAGGGGCAAAGCATTAGGCTCGAGGTCAGAAAAAGCATTAGGCTAGGGAACATGCAAAGGGTTAAGACTGAGGTTAGGGTTAGGCATAATCAAAGCATTAGGCTTGGGGAAAAGCACTGGCAAAGCGCCAAACTTGTGATCAGGGTTAGGTATGGGCAAAGGTCAGGCAAAGAGTTACACTTGGGGTTTGTCAAAGCATTAGGCTCGTGATCCCTCAGGCATAGAAAAAGTGTTAGGCTTGAGGTGAGTAAAAGCCTTATGCTTGGGATGATACAAAGCATTAGGACTGGGCTCACACAAAATAAGTTGGAGTAAGTTTTAGGTATAGGTGATGCATTACGATTGGTGACTGACTTTGGGTCAGGGTTAGGCAAGTCTGGGGTCTGGGTTGGGCATAAGCAAAGCATTAGGCATGGTGTTAGGATATGGGGGCATGCAGCACATTAGGCTTGAGGTCAATGTTAGGCATAGACAAAGCATTAGGCTTTAGTAAGGGTAAGGGTAAAGCATTAAGGTGAGGTCAAGGTTATCCATATCCAAAGCATTATGTTTCGGCAAAGTGGTGGGAGTTGTTTCAGGGTTAAACATGGTTAAAGTGCTTGGGGTTAGGCAATGTTAGGCAATGTCTTGAGGTGAGGATCAGGAACATACATTAAGACCTGCTATCACTGTTAGAAATAGCCAAAGAATTACATTTGGGGACATGCATCCTGCTAGGCATAGATATAGGCAAAGTTGTGCTTGGGATCAGGTAAAGTACTAGGCTAGGAGTCATGGTTAAACGTGGGCAAAGCATTTAGGCTTAGGATCAAAAACTTACCATCAGTTTAGGCTTGCATTCAGTCAGTCTTAGGTATAGGCAAAGTGTTAGCCTTGAGGTCAGATAAAGCATGAGACTTTAAATCCAAAGCATCAGGATTAGGCACAGGTAAAATGTTATCTTCAGGTGCAACACTGACATAGGCTGGGTGTCAGGGTTAGGCCTAGGCAAAGCATTAGATCTGGGAACACGCAAAGTATTAGCCTTTGGGTCAATATGAGGCATAAACAAAGCAAACAAAGGATTAAGGTCAGGGTTAGGCATAGGCAGAGCATTAGGCTTGGGTTCCTGCAAAGCATTATGGTGAGGCATAGAGAATGTGTTTGGGTTGTGGTCAGACAACACACTAGGCTTGGGATCAGTCAGGGTTAGGTATAGGCAAGGAGCTAGGCTTGGCGTCAAGCAAAGCATTAGGCTGGGGTTCAGGGTAAATATAGGCAAAGTATAAGACAATGGGTCAGGTAAAGCATTAGTTGTGGTGTCAGGTTAGGCCTAGGCAAAGGTTTTCACTTATGCTCAAGTTTAGGCATAGGAAAAGCCTAGAGGTCAGGATTAGCCAGCAGCAAAGCATTAGAAAAGGGGTAA
Organism: Eudromia elegans; assembly: GCA_003342815.1. Classification (NCBI taxonomy): domain Eukaryota; kingdom Metazoa; phylum Chordata; class Aves; order Tinamiformes; family Tinamidae; genus Eudromia; species Eudromia elegans. The sequence continues at coordinate 706,831 of PTEX01000314.1, forward strand.
GGCAGAGCTTCAGGCTTGGTGTCACTGTAATTAGTATACCTGGGGTCAGGGCTAGGCATATTCAAATGTCAGGTTTAAGTTTGGAGTCTGGAAAGCATTAGGCTTGTGGTTATAGTTTAGCATAGGCAAAGCATTAGGTTCGGAGTCAGGCTTAGGCACAGGCAGAGCATTGGTATTGGAGTCAGGGTCAGGCAGAATCAAAACATCAAGGCTGGGGTCAGGCAAAGCACCAAGTCTGGGTTCAGACAAAGCACTGCAGCTTGGGTTAAGCAAAGGGCCAGTGTTAGAAATAAACAAATTGTAAGCACAGTAAGGTGTCAGGGCCGGGATGAGTTTTGGGGTCAGGTAATGCAACATGGCTGGGGTTGCATAGCATGAGGTAAAGTTCCAGTGAGTATTTTGCTCAGGCAAAGCGTCTCAACTTGGGTCAGGGTTGTGGTCAGGGAAAACTTCAGGCTTGAGTGCAGGCCAAGCACAATTTTGGGTCATTGGGATCAGTGTCAGGGAAAGCAAGAGAGCTGGAGCCAAGGTGTGGGTCAGTCTAAGTTTCATGGTTGGGAGCAGGCAAAGTTTCATGGGTGGGGTCAGGCAAAGCATAAGAGCTGCGGTCAAGCAAGCTCACACCCAGAGTCAAGAATAGGCATAGGCCAAGTATCACGGTTAGGGTGAGGCAAAGCGCCAAAGCTGGAGTTAACATACTAGGGCTGCTGTCAGGGTTAGGCAACTGGCAAAGAAGCAAGCTCGCACCAAGAAGAGCATCAGGGTTGGGGTCAAGCAAATTGTCAGCACTGCACTGGGAGCAATCAGACCATCATGGTTTGGGTCAGGGTTAGGCATAGTTAAAGCATTAAGGTTAGGGTCAGGCAAAGTGTTAGGGCTGGGGCTAAGGTCAGGCAAAGCATCATAGTTGGTGTTGGGTTTGTTCCCAGGCAAAGCATCAGGGTTGGGGTCAGTATAGGCAAAGCGTCAGTATTGAGGTCAGGAAAAGAGTCACAGCAAGGGGTCAGGTAAAGCATCAGGGTTGAGTTTGGAGCTGGAGTCAGAGAAAGTGTCAGATATTTGGTGGTCAGGCTTAGGCATAGGCAAAGCATCAGGGCTTGTATCAGTCAAAGAAACAGTTGGGAAAAGGCAAAGTGATAGGGCTGGAGTAGGGAAAGTATCAGGTTTACGGTCAGGCAAAGCATCAAGATTGGGGTCAGGTGTTGGGCATAACCAAAACAACAGCGCTGCAATCTAGGTTAGGCATAGGCAGAATGTCAGTATTGGGATTAGACTCAGTATCAGGGCTCATGTCAGAGTCAGGGTCAGGTAATGTCAGGGTTGTGTCAGTGATAGGCACAGGCAAAGCAACAACGCTGCAGTCAGGCAAAGCATCAGGGCGGCTATCAGTCAAAGTGTTGGGGCTGACATGAAGCAAAGCACAACGGTCAGGATTGGGCATCAGTAAAGCACCAAGTTTGGGGTCAGGCAAAGTGCATTGTTTGGGGCCCAGGAGAGGCACAGGCAAATTTCAGGGTTGGAATTATAGTTACATATAGGCAAAGCATCACACCTAAGCTTGGGTAAAGGGGTTGGGGGTCAGGCAAAGCAACAGGGCTGGGGCCAGGGCTAGGCATAGGCAAAACATTAGTATTGAGGTCAGGCAAGGTGTCTGGCCTGAGGCCAGGTTTATGCATAGGCAAAGTGTCAGATTTGAGGTAAGGCAAAGCATCAGGGTTGGGGTCATGGACAAGCACAGGCAAAGCATTAAGACTGGGGTCAGGAAAAACCTTAAGGTCGTGGTTGTGACTTTGGTCCGAAAAAGCATCAGACTAAGGGTCAGGCTTGGCACCAGGATTAGGAATGGGTCAGGCAAAGCATCAGGTCAGCAGAATAGGTTTGGGGTCAGGCAAAGTGTCAGGGTGGGATCAGGGCTGGGGTCACAGTTAGGTGTAGTCAAAGCATCAAGTTTGCAGTCAGACAAAGAATTAGGGCTGGGGTACGGCTTGAGGTCAGGTAAAGCGGCACATTTGGGGACAGGGTGGGTACAGGTCAAATGTCAGGGCTGAGATCAGGGTTATGCATAAGTAAAGCATCTGTATGGGGCTAGGGATATGCATTGCCAAGGGTTAGACAAAGCATAAAGGTTATAGTTAAGCTAAGTATAAGAGCTTGGATCAGCCTTAGGCATAGTTAAAGCATCAAGGCTGGTGTCAGGGTAAGACAAAGCATCACATTGGTAAACAGGTAAGGTAACATGGTTGGAGTCAGGGTTAGGAACAGGCTAAGTGTTAGGGTTGGGGTCAGGGGTCAGAAAAACCATCAAGAGTTGGGGTAATGCAAGGATGGAGGCTGTGGTTAGGTAAGGCGTAGGGGCTGGGGTCAATGCTAGGCATAGATAAAGTGTCACTGCTGCAGCTCAGCATAGCACCTAGTGTCAGGGTTAGGCATAGGAAATGTGTCAGTATTGGGGTAAGGCAAAATATTATGTTTAAGCTCATGGTTTACATCAGAAAAAGTGTCAGTGCTGAGACCAGGCAAAGCATTGGGGCTGGGTTCAGGCAAGATGTCGGGGCTGTGGTTACAAAAAGTGTAGGAGACTTGTTCAGGCAAACCACAAGTGTTGGGGTCAAAGGTTTCAGGCAAAGGCTGGGATAAGGCAAAGTGTGAGGGTTGATGCCATGGAAAGTGTCTTACATGGGGTAAGAGAGAGGCATAGGAAAAGCATAAGGGCTGTGATCAGGGTTACAGATATGCAAAGCATCGGGCTTGGGGTCAAGCACCGTATCACATTTGGGGACAGGCCTAGGGTTAGGCATATATGAAGCCTTACGGTTGGGTTTAGGGTCAGGTATAGTTGAGGGTTCAGCATAGGCAAAGCATTAGGGTTGGATTAGAAAATAAAAGCCCTCTCAGCTTGGGCATACACGTAGGCATCTGAGGTTAGGGCAAAACCCATCTAGGGTTAGGCACCGGCAAAAAAAAGGGGAAAAAAAAAGGCAAAGATAAAAGACAAAGGGATTTAGAATTAGGGTTATGGTTTGAATTTGGCAAAGGTAAAACAAATCAAAGGTAAAGGTAAAATGGCAAAGGCAACAGTAAAGCCATGCAGTATTAACCTTAGGGTTAAGCAAAGGGAATGGCAAAGCCATCTAGCATTAGAGTTAGACAAAGGCTAACTTTGTCCTCTAAAGGGGAAAATGCAAAGGCAACTAGGGTTAGGAAAAAGCAGAGGGAAATGCAGTTGGGGGGAAAAATAGGCAAAGGCATAAGGAAATGCAAAGACAACTAGTGTTAGGATTAGGCAAAAAAAGAAAGGCAGAAGGAAAGCCATCCAGCATTAGTGTAGGCTTAGGCAAAGGAGCAGTGAAAGGCATCTAAGAATAGTGAGGCAAGAAATAAGTGAAAGGTAAAGGTAAAAGCAAAGACAGAGGCAAAAAAGGCAAAAGGATCTCAGTTTAGACAAAGGCAACTTCAAAAGCACAAACGCAAAAAACCAAAGCAGATTTAAGCAAAAGCAAAAGCTAATGTAGAGGTCAAGGCTAAAGCTACAGCTGTTGGAAAGGAAAAAACACAGGCAAACGCATCCAGGGTTAATGCTGGGTTAGCATTACACAAAGGCAAGGACAAAGACATCTACATATAGCGTTAGAACCAAACAAAGATAAAAGGAAAAACAAAGGCAAAAGCTTTAAAAAAAAAAAAAAAAAAAAAAAAAAAAAAAAAAAAAAAAAAATAAAAAAAAAAAAAAAAAAAAAAAAAAAGGCAAAAGGCACTCTAATTTAGAGTTAGGATTACAGACTTTGACAAGGGCAGAGACTGCAGCATCTAGGGTTGGGGCACCTAGAGCTGAGGCAGCTGGTGTTGGAGGTGGTCAGGGCAGAGATTCAGGGGTCTAAGACTGGTGTTGGACAAGGGTAGATTTACCTAGAATTGGGGCTAGGAAAGGGAAGAGGCTCAGGCATCTAGAGCAAGGGTGTCTAAGAGTGGGGCATTTAGGGCTGGGTAGGACAAGGCCAGAGGCTGGGGCATCCAGTGCTCAGGCTGAGAAAGGGCATTGGTGCGCCCTCTAGAGTTTTTGAATCTAGTAATTTTGTCAAAGTTTTTCAAAAACTACACTGTTACATAACACTTACCGAATATCCTAACAGCTCCTCTTGGCTAGTAAATTCTTCAGAACTGCCTGTAACTTCGTACTGTTTAAGATAAAAAAAAAAAAATCCAGACTTTTATTATTATCATGTGCGCTATTTACATAATGGAAACAGACTTTTTTCTAGTTTTCTTGCTTTAAATAGATTGTGTGCACTTGTGTTGAAATACTCTTCTTTCTGAAAAAAAATTTACTAATTTTACAGAAGAATTATGATAATTTGAGACAAAAGCATAAAGATATACAACAAAAAGAAATGAGAAAATGATTTATTAAAAATATTTAATTTGTACCTCATTTATTGCCAATAAATAATGTAAATAAACTGAATAAGCAAAAGCAAATGTTTATTTTTCCCCACCACATTTTTTCGTTTCTCAGCTATCTGTAAACTAGAAAAACCCATAACAGAGTAAATATTCACCTCTACACCCTCATTTCCTTCCTGCGATTTTATATTGGTCTCATATCTTAAGATTAAAAAAAACAGGTGTTTATGTATATACTACACACAATAATATAACTATATATATTTTTATACATAGAATTATAAGTAATGTAATTACATATTTATATATGTAATTACATTATATATAATATTAAAATATGTATATTATACACAAAATATCTAATGTATCAGCAATGTGGTCAGTCAGCAACTGATAATCAGTTGATGTTACAGATATGCTACAGCATCAATCTATTCTCCAAAAGGTCACATATTTATTTGCAGAAATCCCAGGGGTTCCGGACATATTCATATAGTTGATTAGAACTTTTTAGTGCAACTAACGATCATTTACATTATAAACCACAGAACTAAAAATGTTTGCCATAAGTAGTGGAAGTTGTAAGCTTTCTATAAACATTGCAGAAAGATAAGTCCCCTTAATTATGGCATTAATCTTATAAGCACTTTACAAATTTGCCTTTACCAAAACTCTGTTAGAAAAACAAGTATTATATAATGAACCCCAAGATATTCATATGGCTACTCATTCATGCTTACCCATAATTTTGCCATTTTGTACTAAAACCGTAATAATGCCTTCCATCCTTTTCCAAGCCCAGAAACCACCTGCCCACACTCCCAAAAAAGAAAAAGGATAAAGAAATATCCACAGAGTGGCTTCTTATAAACAATCAAAACCATATAGTAATCAAGCCTAGGTCACTTCTTGCTTGAAATCTACCTTAGGAGTCAAATGTGTAGAAAAAGAAGATGATAAAATTAATAAATTCCAAATAAAATGATTTACATCTACATATGAATCTGCAGAATTTCACTACAAAAAATTAACAATAATTAGAAAATCTCAGACATTACTGAATCTTAAAGTGGTTATATCATTTGAGTTCTTGCTGCCTGAGGAGAATCTAATGTTATTATTTTTAAGAAACTATACTGAATTAATTTCTCTCAAGTCACACAAACAAACAGTAAAAGAAATGCCAAAATACTACTTTAGTAACTTTAACCTCCAAATCAGTCTCTCCCTGGAATACCTAGGTACTCATAGCTATGCAGGAGCTAAAGAGCAATATCATGTCTATCCATATGAAAGAAGATGTTTAAGCTAAATTTATGTTTAATGGAGATTTTACATTTTAAAGTGTTTAAGAATAATTCTTTATGTTCAGGGTTTTCGTAAACTACTTCACTCTTCAGATTAAAAGCTGTTACAGCTCCTTGAAACCTAGATAAATAAAGTAAAAGCAAAGATTCCTAAGCTTGGACTTGAATCCATTTTCTAGTAACCCATATGCTTAATGATTTTTCCATAGGAAGGTTAGAAGTCCTACTTCAGGAAGAAGAAAATTGCTTCTTTTACTCAGTAATGGTAAAATAGCACAGCAATAACTCCGCAATACCAAATAATAAATTCCAAGAGAATGTCATAGAATAATATCAAAGAACTAACTGTTGGAACAGTCTTATGTTTGGCCTGATGCACATATAGGCTGTATCAAACAATTTGTTTTGGTTCCTGGTGTTGCACAAATGAGTGATACTGAAAACACCACACACCAGATGACTTAACACAGTTGAACGCTGAGCAGCATCTGAGATCACCTTACAGTAGGTTTTCTGTTACTGAGAGAACTTTACAGCCAAACACAAACTTCAGAACGCAAGCATTTTACTATGCAGACACACCTCACAGCACTCTCTATGCAAATCCAATATAGCCATCATCTGCAATCACCTGCAATATTTTCCTTAGAAAATTTAAAAAAGAAAAAATGAGTAAATTTAAAGGTTTATTTAGCTCGTGCTGCCTTTTTTTCCAATAAGTTGCCTTTGCAACTTTCAAGAAAGTTGCCTTTGCAACTTTCAACAGCCTTACTAGCTTCAATACTCTCATCTGATTTTGCCCACCCTTTTTTTTCTCCTCCTTTTGAACATTCTTTTCATCTGAAACAATAGAAAAGGTATATTTGACAACAGTTTGCCAATACTTTGTTTCAAAAGTGTTCTCTTCTTAAAATACTTAAAGAAACCAGAGATATATCCTGATGCTGGAAGTATATTATCTTTAAAAAACAAAATAAAAATGAATATTAAAAATTTTGTTCAGACGTGAATAATTAGTACATTTAGATTGAATCTTAATTTTTCTTTTGACTTTAAGCCTACAGCCAAGCAACAAGTTTCTTCATTTACACAATATTCACTCATTTTTATATTTACTCTGCATTATAAATATATTTTTGGTGCAGTTCATATCTGAATCCATCTTTTCTGTTCCTTGTTGGGTCCTAAGGGAAAGGTCTAGCTTATATGCCCAAACATTCTATGTGCTTCTTCACTTGGTAATATCTAAAATCTAAGTTCCTACTTTGAATTTTGCATGATGCTTTAAAGTATCTGGCTATAGGAACAGTGTAATTTTAAATAAATCCAGGCAGTTTTCTTCACAAAAATTAAGAACATTTTCTTCCCTGTCCAGACCCAAATCCATTCACACACTCTGCAAGTAGGCTGAACATGCCTATAGAAGTTATAAACACACACCTAGAATAAATACTAATAGAATGGTAAAAGTTTTCAAAACTGTCCTTTTCTTCTTATCTTGCCTAGAGTCTGGCATTTGTTCATCACTATTTTTACCATCTGCTTTTTCTTCACCACTAACATGCTGAACTTTAGCTTTGGAAGGGCTGCCATCTCGATTAGGATTTAGTGAACATGCTTGACAGGTCACAAAACTTACATTTCTTTGTAGAGGAGATTAAAAATAATTACAGCAATTCTGAAACTTCACCTAAAAAAATTAACTGTCTGTTTCTCTGCATTATTAGTTCTAAACATTAAGAATAATTTCAAAAAACATGCAACTAGATATTTAATAGGAACTACAAATTAAGAAGTTCTAAATATTTTGTATCTTGGCTTTGGTCATTCATATATATATATGAATTTCTGTAAAAATATAAATATTAAAAATGCAGAATGCCACATAGGCTTATGCATACATTAGCCAAAAATTCACAGTGATTAAATCCAATTTGATTAAACTCGACTTATTTCAATACACCTTCCTAGATTCAAAAAAGTAACCTTCCCTATTCGAAGTATGACACTGCAAATCTAGACAGCTATAAAAATAATCTTTTCATTATTTCTACTGAGGTATTTTAAAATACAGTTTACATATAAATTGCAGTTAAATTAAGTATGCTAGTTTTAATTTGAAACTCTGCTTCAAGGTAGCTGTGAGAATTTAGCCATTTCATAAATAAGCAACAAATTATACTTTCTGTCCGTCTGGATAACACACAGCAAGTATAAAAGATTAAACACTGGAGAAATATCACATATACTACATTCCTACAGCTTTCTGAGAACCTGATAACACAGTTTTCTTTCACAGGTAAGAGCTGCATCTAGACTCAAAGTATTTCACCTGTCTTTCCAGACTGCAAACTAAATGTACACACAGAACTCCAACAGCATACCTGCTCTTTTCATCCAGTTCACCAAAATGTTGATGAGTAGCTGGCACTGCAGGGGCTACAACCAATAATTACATTAAAAGAAACTGTACCTAAGGAATCCTAGGAAGTACAAGGATGGAAAGAGGAAGAGGGAATATAAACCCATAAAATTAAATTTAAAAAATAAGTTTCTAGCCCTGTTTTTCATAGAAAAGCTTGTTCATATATAAAAAATTTAATAGGAATCTTTGAAGTTCAAAGCATAAGTAAATGCTACAGTTAATGACCAAACCTTTTAATCAAGCTACCCTAGAACAAAGATGTTTACTCAAGGTAGGAAAATAGAACTTACCTCACACTAAGCACATACTTACATTCTTGCCATCTCCTCCTTATAACTGCAGCATCCATAACAATTTAAAAATAAAGTCCACTTAAGTTAACTATTCTGTGGATAAAACAATTACATTGGAATTTCATTCAAAACTTCTTTTTAAGTAAGAGATAAAATCAGTAGTGTCAAACAGAGAGATTTAACACCCTGAATGAATATTCAAAAAGGAACATACATGAATGCTCACCCATTGCAATTAAATATTTTTGGTAGAGGTAGGAAAATTAAGCTATGCACAATCTATATAAGAATTTCTTAAATCAAAGACAGATTTGTTGTGGAAGCAATGAAATTGCCCCTGAGAAACAAAACAAAACAAAACATAGATGCAATTAATTATTTCTATATTCATGAATAAGAAGCTCAACTGAATACACAGTCTTGAGTCTACAGGAAATCTGAATGAGAAAGCTAGGTCAAAAATAGTCAATTCAATAGTTGGGGGGTTTTACAACAGTTTAAAAACAAAAAGACTATACAGATGCATCTCAGCTGAGGATCTGAAATCTCTCTCCTCCTCTCTGCCCTCACCCCTCGTTCGTCCCCTTTTTCAGATGGGCAAGTCCTGATGAGATTAAAAACCTAGCAGTTTGAGAATACCACTTTGAAACCAAGATAGAGCCTACACAAAATAAGTGCAGTGACAAGAGACCTTACTACTAAGAAACAGTGCTTAACAAGCAGGTTGTTGATAGACATTTAAATTCACACAGAATACAAATTTAATGTATAAATAAGAAACACGAAGCACCAGCACAAATTGCCATAATCCCACTGGTAAGATACACCTCAAGGAGAACTAGTGCCAATAACCTGGCCAGATACCAGTCATGAACATTTATAAACATTATTGCAATAAAATTATCAACAAAAAGCAGTATGAAGATATCTTGGAGAATATGGTGCGACTAGGGGTGCGACTTCACAAGAATTTAAGAACACAGGATTCCTACAGTCCCATTACACTGTTGATAAACTCATATGCACCTGTAAATTTCTACTCTTCCCTTTGCAGGAATTAATTCAAAAAAAGTCATAAAGATATTTTCCTACAAACAACGAAATAAGTGTTTTCCTCATACATACATGTTCCTGCTGGAAACTTGATTAAGCATTAAAGATTTGTATTTGTACACTCCAAAGACCTATTTCTATAGACTCAGACAACATGAATATTATCCCATACAAGAGGAAACAGATATGAAGGAGTGACTAATGGAAAATGGTATCCAGAGCTGAAAATAAATAATTCATCTTTGAAAATAAATAAATGGGCAAAAAAGCAGTTGTAACGAAAGCAGAAAAGCAAAGATTTTTCCACCATCCAAAGCAGATCTCTCAACCATATAAACAATTGCTTTTTTGTTTATTTATAAATAGACAACTTCTGGAATTCTTAAAGAAACATACCTTTATTTCTTCTCTTCCCTCCTTCTTCTCAGTTGTTAAAAACTTTTGCTTACAGTTTGAAGCCTTTACTTTTAACTTCATCAGATTCTGCTATCTCAGGATAATATTGTTTCTAGAAAATAAGAAAATGCAAATTTTGGAAGTCACACTTTATCCTATGACTCTCTTTTCACACTCAGCAAAGCTAATAACCATAGCAGGGAAAAAAAAAAAAAAAAAAAAAAAGCTTGCATATATAAGAAACAAAACTTGTTAGAAGTTTTATGTACTGAATCACAGAATAATGGAGGAGTTCAGCTTTCAGCAAGGCGCTCCAATTCCAGTGCTCATGGGCTTTGCATGCATGAGTCTTAAGCAAAAAGATTCTCCGGACAACCTGCCCCAATGCTTGACTGCAGCCACAGTAGAAAATATCCTCTGTCAAGTAGGAACCTTTCTTCTTTCAATTTATGTTTCAATTTACCCTCTGCCATGTACATCAGATTTGTACTGTCTGAGTTTACAAGGTTGCTACTTGATCTCTCCTCTTGAGGCTGAACAAGGCCTCAAGATCTCCGCCTCTGCCTCTCTTCACAGATAAGTGCTGCGGGGCCCTGTCCGTGTGGGCAGCTCTGCTCTAGACTTGTTAGATTCAACCAATAACTTTTCTGTTTGAGGGAGCACAAAAATGGACACAGAATTCTAAATATGGTCTAATCAACATCAAGTACAGTGGAATAATCACTTCCTTGATCTGTAGTCTACACTACAATTAATGCTGCCCAGTTAGCTCTCAGTCTTCATAGCTGCTAGGGTACATTACATGCAGGATTTGACAGCTGTCCTTGTTATATTTTAAGTATGAAGACACATACAGTAAAAAGGCCTAATATTGAGAATTGTCAGAAACAGAATTTAAAGTAACCAAGAAACAAAAGAGCTACAAACATCAAAAGCAGCCAGCTTTTACATATCTCACTCAGCATATCCAGCAATTGGCCAAGCTTGACAACATACAACTTCAACATACGTGGGATAAAATAACAAATCCTTAATGAAAAATAACAAAATGCTTATCAAAGTATTGCTTCCTCCACTTTGTTAAAGACCATTTAAATACAATCAGGTAAACATTCCAAAAAGAGATGGTATCATTTCACTAAATATACCACAAAAAATATACCAACAGTTCCAAAGTAAAATGGATATAAATATCCAAGGACAGAAAGGAACACTAAGAGTTTTGCAGGTATTTAGAGTGAAATAGTCTCAGAAGTCACATAGCTTGCCCAGTCACAAAACTAGGAATAACACACTATTTTTTTCCTAGTCAGTCTACAAAGACTATCCAATACATACCACACTTCTTCAGACTAAAAGGATCATTGCTATAAAGCATCTGAAACTCAAAATACTTTTTCATTGATCCAGTTCTTTAAGATAATACAGTTTTGATTTTGAAAAGCCTACTTCTGCCAATTATAGTTGTTGATTTTATTACTGGCATTTCTGTCAATGAATACCAAAAAAGTTGCCAACTCAGTATCAGCAACAAACAGGCATACATATTATTGATGTGATGAATTTTAAATCTACTATTAAAGTTTAAATCAAGTTGCATGGCTGTAACACCAACACTGCCATTTTCCTAAAATCTTATATGGGAACTTTAAAAAAATTTAGACAAAGAAAGGCTAATACATTCCCTATCTAAACCACTACATCAGAAGAACACCTTCATTCTAAACACTTAAAAGGTATGCCAGTCTATGCTTGGAGGTATAAACATGCATGAACATACTAAGCAGTTTGTTTCACAGTGGCACAGTAAAACATTCAGTTGATATTCATAAAGAAAAGGGAAATTGTCTTTTGATTGGTATTCAACTAAGTTGTATGTTAATAAAAAGTGAAGAAATTTGATTTTTTTTGAAACAAGCTCTTCTATGTTTTGACGTCCAAGAAAAAAATTATTAGTACTAGCAACAAAATAGATATTAAAAGAAACTGTTATTTTATGTCAGACATATGAATCAAGATTTTCAAAACCATCAGATATTTTAGCTTTTGAATGTCTAGTGTTCCTAAGCACTAAAGTCATAAATATGAACACATTTTCATGAGATGTCTCAGGTTTATGACTCAGAACTTAGAATAATCAAAAAAAAATCCAAAGGATATTACAAATCATTTTGTCACACATATTTAGACTAAAATGTGTTTTTAAACATTCTAATACATGCTCGTATACTTCATATTTCTCTCTCACTCTCCCTCCTCTAACAGACCACACAAATTTAAAGACAAGTAAGTACATAACAATAGTAATGATCATTAAAGTTAAAGACTCTCTTCAAGTCTCTCTCAATTTAGATTGCCTCTAGATCATGCTCTCAACCTGTGGATATTGACCCTAATCAAAACCATTCAATGCTAAATACAATAATTTTATCACTGAGTCATTTTTGTTCCACTTTAATAACTATTCAATATAAATGTGTAATAACATCTTATTAAATTATCTAATTCTACATTTTAAAAATTACTCAATGCTCTACAGAGGTATATATCACACTATCCAACACCTACAGTATTAAAATTCATCACCAAGTGCAGGTTCTGAATGCATTAAGCTATTGTTCCAAGGTCTGTACGCGAAACCTTTCTGGCTCAGTTTGCATTGCAAGATAAAAGTTTTTTCTTTCTCTTTTTTTTTTTTTTTTTTTTTTTAAATAGTAATTCCACATTATCCGGCTATCAGTTTTCATATAAGGTCCCATATCACAAGTTAAGTCTGTTATTGTGAAGCATTATCTCCAAAATCTGACTTCCATACTTTTTATAGCATTTTGTTTGCAAGTATTGTTTCATACTAATGCACTATAGGATAATAGAAAGAACATGAGAAAGCTCATCATTTTATCACCAAAAAAGCCAACAAAAACACATACAGTTCATGGAAATGCTGCTTAAGAGCAAGCTTGGAAAGCAACCTGCATTTTTCGTCTCCTAAATATCTTCCTGTACTTAGAAACTGATCCTTTTATTCTCTGTAAGAGGAACGTGTTACAAAACAATTGATAAGAAGTAGAGCCTAATAAGAAGTAGAGTCCACAATAAACTATAAATACGTGACAGTAGCAGGAATAATTAAACCTAGATAACTGCATCAAAAAGATGCATTTTTGGCTAAAAGACTAAGTTTTGGTTACAGTTTTCATAAAACCTGAAAATAATCAAAAGATTACTTAAATCCCAAACTAAATTGTCTTGACAACTGATGAAAGTACCAGCTCATTTCTGTTAATTCAATGACACTTTTTGCTTTACCACCATTCTTCTGAAATAATCTTAATGAAAAGTAAGGTTAAAGAGAGGAAAAGAAAGTCAAGTATTACAAGATAAAAAGACTAAATAGCACAGAGTATATTCTGGTCAAACTCTGGCATAATGACACAAAAAAAGGACATGATAAGTATCTACTAATTTACCTGTAATCACTTCAGGGTATCTACTAATCAAATAAACTAACAATAGCACTATAGCACTATCTGAATAGAAACAACATTAAACAGAGATATACAAGACTTTTTTTCCCTAAATTGCCTCTTATTTAAATCTCATTTTGCATTTATTAAACAGACATAAATTCTGAAGCAAGTATTCTCTGTCCGTACTAATTCAGAATAAAAGACACAAGGCTGCAACATTTTTACACAATACTAATATACAAAACTACGTCCTATCTTACTGTAACAAACACAGCAGTAAAGTTATAAAACTAGCTAAACATCTAGAACTTCACTCTTTTTTTTTTTTTTGAGGGGGGGAAGCACATAATGTAGATTCTACATCCACAGTCTAAATCCATAAAATCTAACAAAAGGTGAACGATTAGGAGCCTGCTCCTCTCACAACAATATGGTTTTCCAGTCACAACTGGTTTATGGTTGGGCCAATTCAGAACAGGAATAGAAGAGATCAAGTCTAAATTCATGTGAATGAACAAATGCAGAAATGCAGGCCTTCTCCCCTAAAAATCTAAGATGTTTTTAAACAACAACAAACCTGAATACCACAGTATTTAGGATTTAATTAATTTAGAAATGCAATACTTTTTAATTTATATCATTAAAAGCTGATTCCTAATATGCTTGAGGTTCTTAAATTCTTTCCAAAGTTTTTAATGCATCTGTTGCATATACAACAATAACTTTTTAACTCCCAGTTGCTCACCTTAGTATGACTTTTTGCACTCCTGCTCCCTGCATCCATTTAGAAAGATGGTTCTGTTTTTCCATGTCCATTGAATTTTCATGAAATAATCTGTGTAAAACAAGCTTGTCAGATATATGCACATCCAAGGAAAATGACAAGAAAATAATAATATATTTTCAAGGAGAAGGGGGGCTTTCAAAAATTTGCAATATATAAAACTACAACATGATCAAGGTGCTAAGGTAGAAAGGCTTCCCAAAACATGCAAGTTCTATGAAAAAACATCTTCCTATTATACCTTAACCATAAGACCATGATGCCCTTTTCACTGTATTTCAAAATGGAATCTGTGTCCAAGATTCTCATAGCTCCAATACAAACTCAGAGTTTTCAGTCTCTAGGATTCAGTTCTCTGGATTACAGCCTTCCTGTCCACGAATTAGTGGCAATACAAGAAACATACAGAACCTGCAGGAACTTTCACCTCATCCTGAGTGTAGAACGGGCTTAAAAGGAGGAGTTTAATACAGCTGAAGGTCATATGAAGCAGGAGGTTCATCCCAAGAGAGAGATGGTCCTTCCAGTGAAGTGCCTCCACAGTCAAAGGAAAGCCATGTAAAAGCACGTGCCCTAGGAATGTGCCTAGGAGTAGCCAAAGAGTTGAACAGTCCCAAATCTGACTGACCATTCTAATTCTGAATCTACTAGCACAAATAAGTCAATATCTGTGTCATACATGTCAGGATGGGAACAACTGTCATGGCTACAGAAGCTCTATTGGCATTAAGAGCTTTAACCTAGTAAACTATGCAGGTTAGTAGGCTTTGTATTTGCAGAACACCAGCAAGAAACTTTACAGTTAGTTGTTACTTAGGATTTTGAAGTTCACTGCCTTGCATGGTGTCTGGAAACAGAAAACTATTGAATTTTTAAGTTCATAAGGATCTCACGGAAGTAATTAGTTTAACATATGGAATACAAACAAAAGAAAGAGACAGCACTGTTCTTGCAATACTGTTGCAAGAATGTTGTGCTAAAGGTTTGATAAAAACATGAAAACTGATATGTTAAAACTGAGATATTCTAAAAATGAGAAGACTGCCAAGCCATCAAAATAACAGAATCACAAGTAGATTTAAACATATCTACACTTCACAGCGGTATTCAGCAAGGAATAGAGTCAGTATAATAACTGAAGCTACCCTTGTTTCATTCAAAGTTAAGCCAGTGATGTCTTTTAATGACAGTTACAGTTGAAAAAGTAGTATTTTAAACAAAGAAAATTCAAGAAGCTAGTAGCACTGGAATCTAGCTAGAAATTAAAGCCCCTTGAAAATCCTGCTCACCTGCTAGAGCCCATGTACTACACACCTGCCCAAAACAATGCTACTGCTTTGCTTCAGCTTCCAAAACCTGATGTATTGGATCAAGAAGCTGAAAGAAGCCAAGATATCCAGGAACCACATGTCCCAGCGCTGCAGTAGGTGAATTAAGAGACTAAGGTTAAAAGTGGAGGAAGAATGTAAAACACTTCCTCCTCCAAACCAAATTTTCCATACCAACCATATATAAGAAAGACACAATTTGTGAATACTTTGAGGGAGCCCACTATTAGCAGCAAGTTAGATGCAGATAAAAAGGACCTGGAAAGGCAAAGCTTTGACCCTATCGGTTGCAACCAATTGTTCTTCTGGACAGGTTTCCAATAACTAACGGATGTCTGATTTTAGATATTCTGTTACTTTGTACTTGCAAACATAAATCTTCTTCCTTTCAGAGGGTGAACATGGTAGGGAAGTATCAATCTCAAAACAGGTTCAAAAACTTACAAGAAGAAATAGAATTCTGCCTCAGTGTTCATCTTGCTTAATCTTGCTCAAGATTAACAAAGACTAAGAGTCCAGGCTTAGTTTAAAATTAGTTTAGTCCAAAATTAGTTAAAAAAAATTTTTTTCTAGCAAAACTGCTTTGTGTTAGTTAAGATATTCACCACAGAATAGGATTTAATCGCTTGGAATATGGATAATATGGAATCTCTATTAATTAATATGGAATCTCTAGGAAATTAATTATTAATTAATATGGAATCTCTAGGAAAACTACAAAAATATCACAAACTGTTATTTTAGTTTCACAAGACATTCAAATTTTTCTTCCATTTGCTTGTCAGTTTTAACTTATGCAATAATGGTACTTTTGAAGAGAATTTGATTATGTTTTCAGATTGAGAGCTGAGGACAGCATGGAAAGGCAAATGAATTATTTTCATTTTCAGATGGAATCTCTTGGAATGAATCAGTTTAATAGATTCCCCTCACGAAAGCCACACACACTCTCAGCAAAACAAATTCAAGTTATTTAACATTTTCCTTTCTCTCCCAGGATTCAGATACAGACATACAAGGACAGATTACACACAGGAACAAGAGCCGGCCATGCAGAGCCCCACGTGATTATTTGTAACACTATTAAGGGCAGTTTTCTTCCATAAACATGCTCCCATTCCCAAACTGTGAGGCACAAGGGCCTAAGGCCATAAACTCTCTGCAAACAGAGACATGGTGACAGCGACTTAGCCCTGGAGCCACACACTGAAGTGGTCCAGGCAAGGGCAATCGCACCGACACTCCCTGGTTGCCAGAGGGGACACGGTGCTGGCGCTACAGGACTGACAGCCTGGCAGCCCACCTGCCCCCGCAGCTTGTCCACTCCCGCACCCACGGGCCTGAGGCAGAAAGCGCGCAGGACACACCGATGGATCACGGCACACAGGCAGCAGCAGGCACCCTCCCGTGCCCGAGAGTGCTCCTCCTCGCAGCCCCACACGCAGCTACTCCTGCAGCCGAAGCGGGACCAGCAAGCTGCCCTCCTCCGCCACCAGGACGGCAATACCACCGGGTGACCGAACGCCGCCGCGAGCAGCTCGCGGGCACCCACAGCTACGTGCCCAACAGGCAGCGGCCAGGGCCCTTCTCCCCGCGCGAGGGGTTGTGGGCACACGGCATGGGGAGGAAGGACCTCCTTTGATGCGGAGGACTGGGCGTCCCCAGGACAATGATGGAAGGGCCGGGGCCAGGGTTTGAGCCCCATGGCGGTGGAAGAAGATGAACCACGAGGAGGGCGCTCCACGAGGAGCGGCGCGGTCACCCCCGCACGATGCTTACCCGCCTCCGCGGCCAGCCTGGGCGAGCCCGTGCACATGCGCAGCACCGCGCCCGCCGCTGTCGGAGGTAAAGCCCGAGCTGGCGTGCCCTGCGCAGCACCGGGACGCGGCGGGCGGGCGGGCGGGGGGACGGGGGGTGCGTGGGAGCGATCCCTCCTCCCGCGGCGGTGGCGCGCGCGGCTCCCGCATCTCCGCGTGGGGCTGCGGAGGGGAGCGAGGCGCCTCGCCCCGGCAGCACCTGCGCCAGGAGCTTTGCCCGCGCGCCAGGGTCAGGTGCACAGTGTCTTTTGCCCCTTTTGGGCCATGCTGGGGTTTTTACGCGTCTTTTTCTATGCACCATTCACCGTGTCTAAGTCCGCAGTGGGGGCAGGGAGGGGATCCGCCGCCCCACGTCCATCGCGGTACGAGTGCCCCGCAGCGCAGAGTGAGCGGCGGGCCGCGGGCTGGCCTCCTCCTTCTGCGGGGCCGGGGGAGGCTGGCACCGCCCCGCGCTCCCTCTGGGGAACCGCAATCCAGCTCAGGGTTTGGTGGGAGCTGGGGGCGAGCCGGCGACCTGCGGGCGGGGAGGCGGCGGCGGCCTTGGCGGCGGCGGCGGGGGGGGGGGGAGGGGCGCGAGCTGCGCACCTTGGCGCTTTGTTAGCGGCGGCAGCGCGGGGCTGCGCGCGGCCCCGGAGCGCGGTTACGCGCGCCCCAGCGCTGGGGCCGGGGAAGCGGCTCGGTTCGGCGCCGCTCGGTTCGGCGCAGCTCGGCTCGGTTCGGCGCGGCTCGGCTCGGTTCGGCGCGGCTCGGCAGGCCCCTCGCTCCGCCTGTCACCGTGGATGGTGCCGGGGTTGTGCATCAGCCGCGGCCTGCGCGTTTGCCTTGGGTGGTGCGTTCCTCTTTGTCAACCCAGGGCCTGTTCTTTCTCACTCAAGAAAAAGAAAAGCAAGCGAAGAAGTAAAGCGAGCTCAAGTTAATGGTTGAGAAATTTTGGCGCACGAAAGCCTGGTAGGATTTGTATTGATGCCTGTGACAGTTTGTGTGAAATGTGAATTTTGTGACAGTCATTGGAAATAACAACCGTTACGGTTTGCTTTACATAAACTGCTGTGGATATCCTCCATAGCAATCGAGATGGCCTGATGTGTGTGTGTGTGTTACTATGTGTTAAAATGCATGTTTGTGTACAGCATTTGCTGGGAGAAGAGTAGGCAACGTAACTTAATTAATACATTATTAATTTACTAGGCAATCCATAATAACAATTTATGTTAAAACAGTTAAATGATTAAGTGTAACACAATTTCCAAATTGTTCTTATCTTCCTGCTTGCTTCTAATTATGTAATGGTTTCAAGTCTCAAGGTAGATGAGGTCAGGCCTGGTACACACTGAGGGATGATGTGCGAGGAATTCAAGGAAGGATAGTGTTTATTCTGCTCTTTAAACTAAGAGTGGATCTTGGGTGGGGGGGGTGTTTGTTTGTTTGTTTGATTTTGGTCATTGCTTTCCCATGCCTTTCCTTTCTCCCTTGGACATTGAATAAACAAAGGCATCAGGATGATTGGTTTCCAGTTGTACTTAAAGCTTCATCTGCAATTCAAGTCAGATAAATAATTATTGTGTTTTTAACTATTTCTGATAGTGGATGTTCATTAATAAATTAATCCCATTTTCACAACATAAATTACAACACTTCACTAACAAATTGCCCTCTGTGTTTCTGGTTGATGCAAATGTTTGGGTTATGCTTTCCAGTATAACTTGCTGTTTGCATTTTCATTTGGCGGTATAACTTTCTCTGCATTTTCTCATGCCTAAAAAGGTATTTGGGGGCTGAAAATGTTCCCTCATGCCAACCTGAAGTTATAAGGAGTGAGTGAGGAGGGATGTGTTTGCAACTGGCTTGAGCTTGTGTGTATATATAGGTGTGCAAGCAAAATACATATATATACACACACATATATGTGTATGTATGTATACATATATATGCACATATATGTACACATATATGTATATATGTGTATATGTGTGTGTATATATATATTTTGCACATAAATAAACTTTACCTACTTTTTTGTCTTTTTTTTTTTTTCAAGGTTACAGCCCATCCCCTTATTGTCCACCAAAGAATGGTAAGGTACTTCAAAGTAAAAATCAGCAGTTAGAAGATAAAATTTATTATTTTTATTATTTTAAAATGATAAAAACTTGCTTAAGAAAAGTACTTAGGTCCCTGGAAGATATTTAGGGTAAGGTACCTACTATACATATATTTGTCTGGACATTTGGAAGATGTAAGAAGCCTTGCATTCTATGTGGTTTTTGTTTGTTTTTTAATTTTACTGTGCAACTACCTTCAGGTACCCATACATCCCCAAACTGATTATGTTTGCTCTCTGAGCCATACACAGTAAATTACTTCCATTTCAACATGTATTAATGCATATTAAAATTTCCACATTTGTCCATGAAGATGTAGCTCCTTAGCCCTTAAATTATTTCGACTGGAGGATACAGGCTTACAGGAGTTCTTTCATATACTCTGTGAAGGAGACAGCAGACTTCCAGAAGGTCTGTTGGAGAAACTGAAATGAATATAAATACAAGGTGATGTTTTGCTGCAGCTTCTCAGTGTTCTCTGAGATCTAGGTGTGCTTTCTTTTTACCTAATTGAAAATGCACTTTAATGTGTGGAAGGAAGTAGGCTAAGTAGGTAACATCTTGAGAAGAATCTTAAATAAGTTTCAGCAGTTAGAGGTTTTATACATCCTAATTGTAATCCTGAATTCTTCATGGAATGGACAGAAGTACAGTGTTTATACACAGAAAAAAATAATTAAGGATGTCTATAGGGAAAGGGAAATGACTAATTCTCAGAGTGGGACCTACATTTCTGCTCTTAAATGTAATATCTTATTAAATGTAAGAAGACATAACCCCTAGAGCTTATGACTGGGGAGCTCAGATGATACCACAGTAAAAATAATAATGATAGATGATAATGTAGTATAAAACCAATACTTAGAGGTTTGCTATGGCTCCAACCATGATATATAAGCTTTCATCCTAATGTATAGGATATTAATACATGTGAAGTCCTGTTTGGCAATGCTTTAAATTCATTGATTTATGTAGCTATCAGCTCTAGCTCTGCTAGTCAGTATAGCCAAATATTCACATACTTAGAATCCAGAAATTTAGATGTTACTGAGTTTAACTTTTTTGAACCTAGAAAAGTCTACAGAGTTATTGAAAATCCTTTATTTTGCTAATTGAAGGGCTTTTTTTATACATGAATATGTTGTGATTTTAGTCTTTTTTTTTGTCTCGTTAGAATTAGACATTTTGAAACTAGAAACCACATTCATATATCCCAGTGGAAGGCAATGTTAACCCTTTCTGATCCTTTTTCCGAGGATCATATGATATTGGACCGTAGGACTTCTGCTGGTGATGATGCTTTTCTTTCTTTGTCTCTGCAAAAGTGAGCTTAAGACAGGCTGAATAACCAATATTTGGTCCAAATATTTTAAGCAGCTATCTAAAGCTGCTAAAAGACTTGGAATGGTAATGTAAGTCCTAATTAAGAAAGGCAGATAGATTCCATTTAATTGCATGTCTTTCATACTTTTGGAAATTTCTTGGAATTTGGTTGTCTTTGTGAAAACTACTTTTCTTGCACCTAGCAAGTTCAAATTTGACAGCATTTATTGTGGATGGGGAGACGCAAAGGGTGAGCCTTATTTGCTCAATAATCCCTTTCTTTTCTATTGTCGTAGTAAACAATTTTCCTTCCATTGCTCTTTTTCTGGCAAAGCTAAGCTCTTAACTGTATGCTATTTTCCTTTAAACTAAGACCATTATTAATTAATTTCCACTTTGTTTCAGTTTTGCTGTTGTAAGTTTTGTTTTACTGCCTTGTCTGTTCCTTGAATACACTTCCTAGGCTTTATGTTTCCTGTTTTTTTTTTTTTTCTTTTTAGGGATTATTTGGGACATTCCTGTTTTTACATGAAGGATATTTTCTTATTTTGAATTTTTTTGTTATAGCCCATTCATTAGTTTTCTTTGTGATTGTAAGTAGTTGCCCTCACTGGAAGAGGCTAAGAATAACTCTATCAAAGCATATGGAGCAGAGGAATTACAAAAGATAATACTAAGTGAACTAAGATTAGCACACTGAAGCTGAGAAAAAATTGTTTTGTCTGAAAAAGATGACTCAGTAGCTTTCACCATCAGATTTATTTCTTCAAGTATTGCTATGAGGGAAGCAGTGGGCAAAATACTAGAAAATTCTTTTTATAAAGAAGTTCTAGACTGTAAGGAAGATCAACTAACTATCTTAATATAAACATATAGATGTTCCATTTCTGACCCTTTTGTTAAAATGAGATGAAATACGAGCTAAGACACCTTTTTAATTCCCTAGTTTAATTCCCTAGTTTTTAATTCCCTAGTATCCAGGTGTTTCTGCACAACACTTAAAAGTAATTGTGGCCACTCAGCTGTAGTGGGAATGAATAAGGTAAAAGAGAAAGACAAAAGCAAAAGGCTACTTTTTATTTTCTTTTTCAGCACAGTCGTATGCTATTTATTCAAGGAAACATTTTTTTGGGGGGAGGAGGGTTGTTGGTTATTGTGAGTGGTCAACAGTGAAGCACAAGGAAGAGTGGGAGAAGATGACGGATGTGCAGAGTGGGAACAGTAAAAAGATAGAAACCTGTACCTGCACAAATAAGTTAGTTTCTGTAGTTAATTCACGTTTTCTGGTAAAACTTGCCTCTTCTGTGCATCATAATTCTGGTCAGGGTCTTGCTTGTTATTGGATTTCAGTCAGGGAGGGCTAAACACAGAGAAGAATCAAACCAACAGAAGTCTTTAAAAATAAGATTTTGTTGTCATTTATTTTATAACTTTCAAATATTACAGAAAAGAGAACAGATAGCTGCCCTCAGCAAGGCCAGAATGAAAGATACAGAAAAAGTCTGAAAGAGGGCTTTTTGTTGCAAAGAAAACATACCAGACTTCAGCCTGAAGCTGTTTGATCTGTAACTCATTGTTTTGAAAATTCGCATAGTATAATGAATAGGAAAAAAGGTCTTTTTTTTCTGTAAATTAAAGGCTAAGTAATTAGTGTCAAGGCATATAGCAGGACAATTGTAACACAGGCGGGAGGCTTATCTTCATCATATACTACTTATCTAACAACATAGCCAATGGCAATATAAAACAGCATACAATTGTAATGCAGATAACCTGAATGCTGCTTTTTTTTTTTATTCTGAAACTACACACAGGCTATTCTAGAAATTGAATCAGAGGTTTAGATGTTATGTACTGAAGTGCCATGTTTAGCAACTGTTTGCTGAAACAAACTTTCTTGATATTGTATCTGCTTTTTGTTTTCAACTTTGTTTTCATAGGAATTTTGACTTCTTGGAGACAGTAGAAAATGCAAAACGAAATCATAAAGCCTGCTAAATACTTCTCAGAAGTGGAGAAGAGTGTGCTGCTTGCGTTAGTTGAAAAGTATAAATATGTACTTGAATGTAAAAAGAGTGATGCAAGAACTATTGCTCTCAAACAACGTACTTGGCAAGCTCTAGCTCATGAATATAATTCGCAGCCCACTGTATCACTACGGGACTTCAAACAGCTAAAGAAATGTTGGGAAAACATCAAGGCACGGACAAAAAAGATAATGGCTCATGAAAGACAGGAGAAGGTAAAAAGAAGTATTAGTCCGCTTATAAATACTCACATCATAGGGAAAGAGAAGATTGCCAGCATAATGCCTGAGCAAATATACTTTTTGCAGAGCCCACCAGAAGATTCTGAGTATCAGCCTGATGCTTCTAGTCAAGGTATAAATGTTATTGTAATGATGCAAGTAGTATTGTTTTGTATGTGGTTTTAATAGTGATTTTCTCAGCAGTATAAATCTTTCCACTTAGCTGTGACTGCTGGCTACAGACTAGTAGTCAATATTTTCAGACCTATGATATTACAAGACAATATATATTTCCCCAGCCCCTCCAGAAGTTAAACGGAGTCAACTTTCAACAACTGAGTCAACTGCCACCTTGTGACAAGTGTCACAATAGCCATAATGCTAGCTTTCCCATGAGTAGGAAATATCCAAGGATATGATCCTTTGCAAAGTATTGCTTTGTTGGGAAAAGGTCTGAATATTTAAAAATAAAAAAGGACAAACTTTTTGCTGAACCAGCAGCAAATTGTTACATGGTTGCCTGATGCAAGTGTTTCCTGCTGCAAGAGTTTCCTGCAAATTCTCCCTACCTTGTTTTCAGGAGGGACTAAAATGATTGTGTGGAGTTATATTTTACATTTGAGTCCGTACTGCAGCAGTACGTTCCTTCTTTGGCAAGGACATGCAGACAGAATAGTCGAAGACTGTATGGGATGGTGACTGGTTGCAAACTTTATGCCAGAACGTATTTATTGCTCAAAATAAGAATAAACTGGGTTTTTTTTTTCCTAAAGATGAACAACTTATATTTATGACATGTACAGGATAGATAAGGAAGGAATAAAGAGTATTCATCTTAGTATTCTCTGTCGCTTTTGGTATTATGCAGACATAATTCTTTACCTGAGATGTAGAGCTTTCATAAATTTTTTCCTGGTTACACATACCTTTGGCTTAAACAGCTTCATTGAAGTTCAGCTGTAGTCTCAGACCCCTAAATTTAGGTGCCCACCTATGCATATAAATGCCTATGCCCACTTGAAGATTCTGAGCTTCCATTCTATCAACAGAGCCTAATGTGGCTCAACTCACCCTGAACTAGGTCACTATGCCTGTAAGATTCTGTAATATAATAGCATTATGTAGTGTCTCCTGTATTACAGTGCAAATGAACAAACTTTAGATGTATATACCAATGACTACATTTATAATTACAAGTTTTTGTTACTTGAGAGGAAGAAGAAGGAATAATATTTTTCTTGTTGTGTTTTGCAGAGTCATTTGTTATCTCAAACAGAGAACTCTATGATGAAGAGAAAGAGTTGGTACATTTCCCAGTATGTGAAGGTACCTCCCAACCTGAGCCATCATGTTCTGATGTCAGATTAACAGCAGATAAGAACTGTAGAAGTAAAGCATCTCAGGAAAGCGTTCTGAAAAAAATGCATGAGGAAGAGCATCATCAACAAATGTCAATTTTACAACTGCAGTTAATCCAAATGAATGAAGTTCACGTGGCAAAAATACAGCAGATAGAAAGAGAGTGTGAGATGGCTGAAGAGGAGCACAGGATAAAAATGGAAATGCTAAATAAAAAGAAAATGTACTGGGAGAGAAAACTGCAGACGATCACAAAAGAATGGCCCGTATCATCCTTTAATAGACCTTTTCCTAATTCACCGTAGAATATAATATGTTCAGACTTGCTCTCTGTCCCTTTATAAGTAATGTGTGTTGGAAAGAGTGTTTAAAGAGAATGTATAGTGACAATTAACATTTGGGAAAACAGTGATATAGTCTACCAAGGGGAAAACCATATTGTTCATTTTTAAATAAATGCTGACTTGTTTGACTTTTAGGTATGCACAATATTCTAAAAGATGGATGCCTTTTTCCTCTTTACCCTTCACTGTCTAGTATCTTCTAAAACAAAAATACTGTCTCAGAGTAGACTATAAATATGAATTTCTTAAAAACAAAACAAAAAATACAGTTCTAAACATCAGGCTAAAGAGTGTATTTTATTCCTATATCTTCTTCCTGACATTTCCTGAATGAAGGGAAAGGTTGGAGTTTCTCTTGCTGCTAACATAAAAGACACTTGACAGGAATTGACTGTATTATATTGGTGGGACATAGAAAAAAAGTCACAGAATGATTAAGATTGAAAGGGAACTTGGGAGATCTAGTCTAACCCACCTCCACAAGCAGGGCCAGATAGAACATGTGGCATAGAATTGCCTGGCTTGTATATTTAATAATGTACATTTCAGAGAAGTTATAAAAATGGAAGTAGCAAAGGGTGAAAGGACTGTTGTTATAGTTGAGTTTTTTGCTTGTAGCAAACAGCAGTAATGTTTTCCAGACAGCTGCCTGTCTGAGAGGAAGGATAGGTATTGTCCCTGTAGCTGTTTGAGCCTTCATCCTTAAGAAATTGTAAAGGTGACCCCTTCCTCAGAAGTCACTATGTTTACTCTCTTTTCCAGGCCTATCTCATATTTAAGAGGAATATCAAAATAAGAGAGATGCACATAGCTATCTACCCTGTAGCTCTCTTCTAAAACCATTCTAGAGGAACTTTTGAGTGATTAACAAGTCTTTTAAAATGTAGTGAGCTGTTCAGTCCATTAGCAAACTCCCTCTACCTCTCCATGCGCTACTTGAGTGCTCAACAGTTAACTAGTGTATTTCAGTCACTCTCTAGTCAGAAAAAAAGATGCTGAAGCTTACCGTCTTTCCTTCACATAGGTTTCTTAGGGTGGGAAGGGGCTAAAGGGGATCATTTCTGTCTGTGAAGAGTGTTCTGTCCTGCGTGTCAAGATGTTGTATTTCCTGTCTTTGCTGTCCATACAGGGTGATCAGTTGTATGAAAGCATTCATATGAAGGTCCTCGCAGCTACTCTGTGATAGCAGATACGCTTAAACACACCTACACACGCACAAATAAAGATATTCCCTCCCAAAGAAGTCAGTTAATCTAAAGAGGTAAGGATTAGGGAAATAAGCAATAGAAAACTTAGCAAAGTTTCAGAAGAGCTGCTTGCTATTTTGCTGGAAAATACACAACCATCATTTGAAGAAGTGAGGGGGGGGAAATCCACAGAAATGTAATTTTTCCATGAAAATGTTCATTATCTTCAATACAGTATTTTCAGATCATCATTAACAAGTGATAGCCAATACAACGAGCACTAATTAGTATGTTACTAAATATACCGTTCTTCCCAGTTATGCTCCCACTTTTTCCAGAATACTCTTTCTGATGAAATGTATTTTGTTTTGCTTTCTTGAACTGCTATCCTTTTTGGTGATGAACCTTTGCAGTCACTGATAGTCACTGTCGTGCTCACTCTGTTTAATGTTGTGGTACAACATTGCTCCTTTCAACATGCTCACATAGCAAACACAAGGGGAGTGACTTAGGGCAACTTATTTTACATGATAGAATTAAAAAAGAGAAAAAGAAGAGCTGCTGCAATACTAAAAATAAGTCAGGTGCAAAATCTGAAGTCAGATCTGTTTGGCAGCAGACTAAATTAGTTTTATTAGTTTTCTTTCAATCTGGCCATATGAAAGGAATATATCCAACGGATACAGTTATAGACACAATTTTCTGCTGAGAGGAACCACTACTAGAAGGCAGGACAATAATGTATAAGAGTGGTAGAGGTAAAGGGAAGAAGTAAGTAGAAGTTAAGACCTTTTTGTTTAGAGGTTGTGTTCTATGTGTGAAGAATTAGTCAGTTATTTGAGTGGAAATGACAATTGTTCAGGCATCATCCAGAAGTAGGATAGTATAGGAAAGGCTAACGATATTAAAAATGGCAGGATATCCTCCAGTAAAGTTACCAAGTAATTTGAAACAACACAATTGAAAGCATGCATGTAGAAAGCTAATGAAGGGAATCAATTTGGGCACTATGAAGAGATCAAGAATGGAGAGACAATCCGGGTCTAGATAGTCCTATGAGAAGGTTAAAATAATCCAGGGAGAATCTCATGGTATGTGAGATAAATTTGGTCTTCATTACTATAAGTTATACCATTGATGATGAAAGATTGTTTTATTTTTGTATTTTAAAAAAATGCATGTTTTAAGACTGAACTTAGTGGACAACACCTTACATTTTGCTTATTAATTCATGTAGAGAAATGCTTATGTTATTTCTGAATCCAAAATGTTTAATTTTTATACTGAACAGGAGAACCATTTAATGCAGCCTCTATTTAAAAGAAAGAAGAGCACAGCAAAAAAAGATTAGAAAGAATCAGGATGGAGATAGGAAGGAATCATCATAGCTACATACTAGAAGTGTTAGAAGTGTCACACCTAACACAAAAAAGAGGCAAGATGCTTTTTTGATAATGTACAAAGCTCACAGATGCTGCAGGCTTCTGTTTTCCCATCTTGTTGCTTGTAAAATTGTTTAATAGACATGCAGAAGGATACAGTACAAGATCAACATGATGAAGTAACATCTTGCCAGCCTTCGGCCTCTCCCTTTGATTTTATGAACTGATTAAAAGACAAATTGGACATGACATAATGTTAAAAATATTTGCAAAGACAAAAAAAAAGGGGCTGAGATAGCTTTCCAAGTTAGTCAAAAGTGAAGACAACGTACGGCTGTCCTTAGAGATGATCCTGTCATATATGTCAAATGCCTACTCCCCGCAATCTTTGCCCTCCCTGACTACTCTTTTCATTAAGAAACTGGACGCTTCCATCATACTGGAGTCACAGCTCCAGGTGTCTGACAAATAGCAGCTACGTCAGGTAGGATTCCTAGCAGAATTATCAGGCCTTCCTCTTTACTGTACTGAAGTTGGACAGTTTTCTGAGACCTGCAACACAGTCAAGGTATGCATGCTACCCACTGAGGAAAGGTGTGAAATTTGTCCAGCATAGTTAAATGCAGTGGGCTGTGTAACTAACAAGGAAAGAATAAGAACACCTGTGGGATGTTATTGGGTTGTAAGATTACTCTGCCGATAAGAGTGTGTGGATGTATCTCACTGGTTGGCCAAGCAGTTTAACAGTAAGAATTATGTTTGACAAGTTTAATTCATCCTGATCCAGATTTTTCAATGTGTTAGAGCTGCAGAACAAACTCAAAAGTGATTTTTTTAGCAATCAGAATAGCTAGAAATAGTCTCTTGATTTTCTGGTGAAGAGCCGTCTCAACTGCAATCTAGGGAAAGAACTGTCTAATGTAATAGAAATAAAATAAGACGGATTATTAGAGATTTTTTGTTGTTGAGTGATGCTGTTTTCCCTTTATTATTCAGCTGAGCTGCAGAATAGTGTACTTCAATTTCCCACTGAATGTTAGACCACCTAATTAATCAAAATTGTTTGTCAAGAGAGTAGAATAAGTTTGCCTTGACTAGAATTTGAGAGTGGTAGCTTTCCACTCTCGCAGCTGAGTTTTTTTCTCACATATAAGGAGCTATTCATGGACAGTCCTGAATGTAGTAATTCTACATTATATACCAATTTAGTGAAAATTTATATAGCACTAACAAGGTGAAATATAAGTTCATCAAGCTCTGTGCATTATTTGATCACGTACAAACCCCTTTCATTTTCTTAGAATTATGCCATGAAATCGAATACGAAGACAGAAATGACTGGTTGATTGCCTATGTAAATTTCTGATATTCAATTCTACCTTGCAGTGTAATGCAGGGGAAAAATATTTTGCTTTTGTTCAGTTTTGGAGTTCTGAATATTTGACTTGTATGTCTCAGTGAAATTCTATTTAAAATTGGGTTGTACTGTTAGATATCTGTGCATTCCTACAGAGCTGTCCTTCAGCTAAGGATAGTTGTCTGTCCTTAGCTTTTTAGTTTTTGAATGTCAAGCCTATGGACTGTAATAAATATGGACTGATACACATGTAATACATTTCTCTGTATGCAAAATATTTTGTAAATGGTGCAACATCTCAAAACTCTGGAAAGTACATATTAGGTGAGTGATATGATAGGTTTTGTATGTAAACCAGAGCTGAAATTTTGGTGAGTGTAAGTTATCACTGATGACCTAAAACAGAAGTTCAGACTGTTTGAAAAAAATATATTGTCCAATCCAATATCATATTAACTCCTATTTTCTCTTTAAAGTGAAGTGTAATGAAAAATCCTTGTTGAATAAAGCAACAATAGTTTCCAAAATGCATTTGTTTTTATCTTATGCTCAGCCTGTTAATGCAAACAGGAGAAAAGCAGTTCAGTATACTAATCAAATTGAAAATTCACCTGAAATAAGTAAAAGAGAGGCCACAGGGAGTGTGGAAAACACTCTTTACACTATCACGGTTTGTCTGTGCTTGAAGGAAAAACAGCACACAAAAAAAAAAAAGGCAAACAAAAAACCAAAACCAGCATTAAATTAGCATTAAATCAATGACCTGTTTGATTGTGTCCTGTATATGCTCTCATGTCTGAGACTATGTAAAGATAGCTGCTGTATGGTAGCGCTTCGTTCCTCAGGCTTTTTCATGCCATTAAAGTGAGCCTTGGCTTTGTTTGCACAGATCCTTATGCACATCTTCTGTACTTACCTTGCCTCCAGCCTGCCACCTAGCCCCAAATATCCCATTGGCAAAACCATCACTTAGTTTAGACACCAGAAAAATCAGGTAACGGCATTCTTGGACTTCTTCTTTAGCTGCTCTTCACCACTTGCATCACATCAGCACCCCTAAAATTCCTCCTTTAAAACTTTGATTCACAGACTTGACAAATGAAAATCTATTTTGCATCTACCAAGGTAGCATCAACCTATGCCACTTAAGAGCTAAATCTACTACTGCGATGCCTACAACCTGCCACGGATAGCAGCGTGTTAGGATTTTTCTGCTGGCAGGATATGTTCAGCAGATCTGATTTAGGGGCGAGTTTCTGTGGGGGTCTGCAGAGCCCAGGCAAACTCGGGGTCATTGAGATGTAAAGCTCTGGGTCGTTAGGACCTTTTGGATTGATTGGATAAAGGTGTTTGGGGCTCTCAAGGATTGATTAGAAGTTGCTCGTGGAGCTCGTGGTTCCCATGTGCGCACCTCGTGGAGAGAGTGTGGGGGTGCTTTGTGAGCCCCTCATGGGAGGGGGCAGGGCTTGTTTTTACAAGGGTATATAAGCCGTGGCGTGGCTTCCAAAAAGGTCTTTGTTTCCCCATCTCAGAGACCCCTGCTCCTCAGTACACCCACAAATAGCACCCAAACAGAGACTTGAATAGGTGATCGGGAAAGTTCGTATAGTGGGGTAAGCCCAACAGGACAGACCGGTGAGAACGTCTTGCACGCAAAACTCATTTTACTGAAGTTCTAGCCTCGGAAAAAGAGGGAACCAGGCTGTCGAGGACCAGGGGAGGACCCATGACTAAGGAACAGGAAATGACTTCACAAGTCCTAAGGCACATGATAGAGAATGCAGGAAAGGGGAAGGATGTGCACGCGGACAATCAAACTCGGCTATTGAAATGGGGACTGGAAAATTGTGATGCGTTTTCAGAAACTATGGTGTACTAATTGGACACATGGGATGGACTTGGGATAGTACGTTGGGGATTGGTCAACTAGGGGAGACATGGGATCCGCAATATTGCTAAAACCCTGGCGTGTAATGTATGAGAGCTTAAAAGGACATGTGGGAATCACGACTAGGGGGTGCAAAGTGACTGCACCACCAACCCTCCGGGGGAGGTGGAACCGGCACCCTCACGACCCGGGGGCTGTTCTGCACGGTCGACCCCAACAGAGGGGGCACATGGCCCTTATCGGGCAGGGCAGAGACACGGCATGTCCCGTTCCCCTGAGCCTCCTGCCCCAGAGCAAGGGGAACTGCAGGAGGTTGTGGTGCTGGAACCAGAGCACAAACAGGTATCGGGGGAGAAGGAGAGACCCCCTGCTTCTCAAGACAACCACAAGTTTGTTTGTTTTTTTTGTTTTGTTTTTTGTTTTTTTTTTTTTAACTAGCCACATCTGTGGAATATTTATATGTAGGCTCGATTATTGCTGACACCAGCACAATTCCTGCTATGGGAGTGAGAATGGGAGCGCCAAGCACAGCGTGTCTGTGAAAGGCCGCGGGTGCCAGGAGATCCGCTAGAACTCAAGCGAATAGAAATGATCTGTGGCAAAGGCATTTATGCACGTCAAGAGGTACAGTTAACCTATTGTGGGCCATTGCTGACAGTCGTGTCAGAGACGACTCTTGCTGCCTTGTTACAAATTCCTCAAGAGCGAAAGGCCCCATCATATACTGCCATCAAGCAGGGGGTCTCAGAGCCTTTTTCCGACTTTGTAGATCGACTCCTAAAGGCTATAGAACAAGCTCCAGAGTTAGATGAGGCGTTAAGGCGCCATCTGTTAACCTCCTTGGCCTTTGAGAATGCCAATACTCGTTGCAAAGGGATCTTGCTGTCTATGCTTCGGGATGCCCCGATTGAGCAAATGCTGCAAGAGGTGGTTAAGAGCAATCAGATAGGGCAAATGGCTTGCATGGCAGATGCGGTACGAGGCGCTGCTGCCATGCAGGAACATGGCCTCTCAGCCTTAGCAGCAGCTCTTCAACCGCTAATGAAAGTTAGTCGTGCCTCCAAAAAATTAAATTCCAGATGTTTTTGATGCAGAGAATTAGGACATTGCCACCGCCAATGCAAACAAGATAAGGTATGGTGCTCAGGTTGTCAGACAAGCTCACACTTGGAAGAGGCCTGCAACATGCAGGGAAACGGCCAGTGCAATGCGCTGTCTCGTCACGCAAAGACAACAGTTGCGAGAGCTCAAGGAAATTCGATGGAAGGCTTGCCACCCGTGGCAGCCTTGGGTTTGACCTGGCAGTCGCTGTAACGACCACCTTGCTAGATCAGCAGCCCATGTGGGTGCCAAACACCTCTAAGGAGCCGTTGTGGGGTTCAAGACAAAATATGGGTGCCTTCTTGGTGGGGAGATCGTCTATGGGCTTGAAGGGATTGATAGTCATTCCGGGGGTAATCGACGCAGATTTTTCCAGTACTGCAGAAGCAATTGTGTATACATTGTATCCACCAATGCAAGTGCCAAAGGGAAGCAGGATAGCTCAGTTGATACCCTTGGAAAACTTGGCTGCAAGAATGGTTCCAGAGATTAACAAATTGCCAATTTGAGCAGACCGAAGATTCAGGTCCAGTGGCGAACTGGTCTGCTTCTTGTATAATATGGCGAAACGCCCAGTGATCAAGGCTAAGATGCAATATCGGGGGCAAGAAGTCATGTTTCAAGCTCTCCTAGACACCGGAGCCGACATCACCATCATCGGGCTACAAATATGGCCACCAAATTGGCCAAAGTACAGTGCAACCTCGAAGGCAGGCGGTATCAGAGGTCCCCCTGAGACCTACGAGAGCGTCAAGCCAGTCACGTAATGTTTGGATGGGAAGATGGTGAATACCAAGGTCTCCATCCTGAACTTGCCGACCGATGTTGAGGCCCTTATTGGCTGGGAATGTATGACACAACTGGGGGTAATCCTCACGACTCTGGATCCTTTTTTTTTTGCAGCGGCCATCGTAAAGCAGCCTCTTAAAATTACCTGGAAGACCCCAGAGCCGATATGGGTCGAACAGCAGCCACCGAACGAGCAAAGGCTACAGCAGGCTCATCCCCTGGTTCAGGAACAGTTAGAGGCAGGGCACTTGGTACATTCCACGAGTCCATGGAATACGCCAATTTTTGTAGTCCCAAAGAAATCTGGCAAGTTTCGGCTGCTGCAGGACTTGCGAGCAGTCAACGCTCAAATGGAGCCAACTGGGGGCCCTTCAGCCAGGGTTGCCCTCTCCGGCCATGTTGCCAGTCGGATGGCATCTTCTTATCATTGATCTGAAGGACTGTTTCTATACCATATCATTGCACCCAGAGGACTCAGTATGTTTTGCCTTCACCTTGCCCTCGATAAATCGAGCGGCTCCTGCTCAACAGTATCAGTGGGTGGTGTTACCGCAGGGCATGCCTAATAGTCCCACCATGTGTCAGATCTTCGTAGCGGACGCCTTGCAGCCGATACACCAGGTATGGCCAAACACCTTGATCTACCATTAGATGGACGATACACTGTTTGCCCGTAAAGACCCATTGACTCCGCAGGAAGAGACATTCTTAGCGGAGACTCTGGCCAAAAGGAAGCTAGTGATCACTCCGGAAAAGGTCCAGCAACAACATCCATGGAAGTACCTTGGGTGGCGCATTGCGGAATCACACATCCGTCTGCAAAAGATCACCCTACATGCCCCTCTCAAAACGCTGCTGGATGTCCAGATGTTGTTGGGTGACCTGCAATGGGTTCGCTCTGTCTTGGGAATCTCTAATGAGGAGTTGAGGGCGCTACAGCCGTTGTTATGCGGTACAGACCCTGCAAAGCGTATTGAGTTAACTGTGGAGCAATTCCGCTGCTTGGACTCCTTAGCTTCGGCGGTAGGACATCGACTGGGGGACGATGGCATCCGGAGGTACCTCTCTGTCTCCTGTTGCTCGTCAGTCAGGAGTCAGCTGCGGCTGCAATTATGCAATGGCAAAAGAAAAAAGGGAGAGGAATGGATATGGATGCAAGGAACGATGAGTTATGGACGTTAGAATGGCTTTTCCCCCCTCTTCAGCCTCGAAATAGTATTTCCACATGTTTGGACATACTGGCGAGTCTGGTTAGAAGAGGCTATGATAGGGTGTTGGTGATAGCCGGGCAAGAACCTGAGTTTATTCATTTACCACTGCAAAGCGCAGACTTCGAATGGGCCTTAAGGCATTCGCAGTCTTTGCAGCTTGCCCTGTTGGATTTTTTGGGTGAAGTAACCGGAGAGCGTCCTCCTGGAAAGCTGGGCCAGTTTGTCATCTCGCATACCTGGACAATCGTTCCCAAATGCCAGGATCGTCCCATAGCCAAAGCCCTGACAGTTTTCACGGACGCAGGCAAGGCCTCAAGGAAGGCTGCAGTCGTCTGAAAGGAAGAGGAGACCTGGAAGCAGCACATCTTGCAGGCCCAGGAAGGGGATTCTCTGCAAACGCTGGAGCTGGCGGCAGTGGTTTGGGCTTTGGGGAATTGGCTGGACGCTCTCCTGAACGTTATTACAGATTCATTGTATGTCGTGGGGGTGGTCATGCGAATCAAAGCAGCTTTCCTTAGCGATACAAAAAACAGTAGGCTGTGACAATTGTTCACACAGCTGCGGCAAACCATATATTTGCGACGCGAACCGTTTTGTGTAATCCATATCTGAAACCATCAATGGGCGGATGGTTTGGGCAATGGTAATGCTCGTGTGGACAGATTGGTGTGTCTGGTTGGCTCGCATCCGCTCAACTGATTTGAATCGGCTCGAATAAGCCATGATCAGTTCCACACAAACGCCAAGGGTTTGGTCCGAGCCTATGGACTCTCGATGGCCGACGCGCGTGGCATTGTACAGGCATGTCCGCAGTGCAGCCATCATGGCCCTGGACTGGGAATCGGAGTCAACCCAAGAGGGTTAAGGGCATTAGAAATCTGGCAGGTGGACGTAACGCACGTCCCCAAATTTGGCAGACTAAAGTATGTGCATGTGACGATTGACACCTTTTCACATGTGTTATGGGCGACAGCTCAGCCTGGGGAAAAAGCACTGCATGTGAAGAAACATTTGATAGCATGCTTTGCGGGGCTGGGCGTGCCGGAGTCCATCAAAACAGATAACGGACCTGCCTATGCCAGCGAAGGCCCCCGGCGTTTCTGTGAAACTTGGGGGGTGAAACATAGCCGAGGGCTTCCGAATTCTCCTACAGGACAAGCAATTATTGAAAGAGCTAATAGAATGTTAAAGGACTATCTGTCAAAATTCCCTGGTATCAATGATCCCAAGGAACGTTATCTTACGCCCTGTTTGTCCTAAACCATTTATGTGTGTTCGGAGATGGAAGTGACCCTCCGATGTTTTGTCATTCTCAGCAGCTCTGAGAATCAGGAGCTGGTGCCCCCATCATGCGAGTCTTGTATCGTAACCCAAAAACTGGCATATTGTAGGGCCCAGTTGATGTCATTTTCAATGGTCGAGGGCATATGTGTGTCTCTTCCCCGACAGGGCTCCTCTGGGTGCCAAGCAGATGGACAAAGGCTGCAGTACGGCAGCGACGCTGGAACGTCTTCTCCGACTGCGCCGCCGGACTGCACTGGAGCGGTGAATTGCCTGTGAATTGCTTATTTCACTCTGCATGTAGAATCATGAAACTGTAATCTTTTTTTTTCCCGTGGAAGTGGTTTTGCCCTTGAAGGAAACTTTCCTCTCCAAAGCTGGGATTCTGGCCAGGTCCCAGTTTAGGATGATAAGGAAAGTAGTACATACCAGATGTTACCGCTAACAAAAACAAAAAAAAAGAAAAGAGCAAGTTTTGCTGATTTGGCTTTATAAAAGCTGGACCCTCTTGTAGCGACTTTGGAGACCTCACTTATGGATAGACGCACCGCGTAAGACCTCCCAGTGGCCGGAAAGGCCTTCCAAATCCTCGCTGCAACAGGGGCTCTCCACTGATTGCGGATCTGGATGATGATAGAGTATTTAGGCAATTGGTGATGTATCTTTTCTCAAACATTATTCTCTCAGTACATAGTAAGTTTATTGTTTTGTTATGTGTATTATTTCATTTCATATTGTTTGATATTGATGGTAAATACAACCTAGGCTGCACCTGAACATGAGGCCTCTCCCCCTCCCACCACCCGAGCCATGGCGAAACTCTCCTCTCTCCCCTTCGGTCTGAATTCAGTGTTCATCGTAAATAAAGAAAAAGCATAACTGCAGGCTGTCTTGACAGGACTGCAGACTGTCTTGGCATAACTGCAGGCCGTGATGATTCCGCTGCACCACAAGGACACTGAGAATAAAGAGATAAAGACGCTGGGAACAGGGCAGCAAGGAATTGGGAGTGCTGAGGCTGCAAGGACACTCAGAGCAAAGAAGTTAAGAAATAGCACTGTGGAGCGAGCGGAGGAGTGGGAACCAACTTCAAACGTGGGACTGAGTGAGCTCAACAAGATAAGAGCCGGACCACCTGTAGTCTGATTAGAAGGATGTGTGAACAGATGCTTTTAGCCAATCATTTATGTTAGTGCGCATGTGAACAGTACCTATTGGAAAAGGCTTTCAGGCGCTTTGCTGTAAACCCCCATGACACCTCACCCCACAGTTGGCTTGTCTCTTGTGGGCATCTGGTATAGCCTGTGCGAATGTTGTAAAGAAAAAAGGGGGAAATGTGGATAATGAAGTGTACAGGGGGGTGTATAGGGATGTGTACAGGGGGATGTCCTGGAACAGGCCTCTGATAAGCGAATGCGGCTAGGCACTTAGTAATGTGCTTGGCAACCAATGATAGTACACCACGATCGCAAGGCCAGTGCTCGAGTGTATAAGAATCAGTGCTTTTCGAGCAATAAACAGAGCTAGATGTAACTCACATTGAGTCTCAGTCTGGTAATCCCGGCTCGCTCCTAAGCTTTATCGACTCTGATTTCCAACACGAGTCCACTCATAAAAAGGTCTAAGAAGTAAGGAAAAGAGATTTCTGGTTTTATAGACTCAAAGCAGCAAATCATGATAACTTTTTTTTTTTTTCTTTTCTGTGACTGGCAAACTATGGTGTGCATATTTTGCCTATCATCCAGGACTGGGACATGGCCAGAGGACAGGAGTCAAATGGGAGGCATCCCTTCATGGTCAAAAACACTTGCACGAAAGCCTACAACAGCTACGGTTTAGTAAGCCTACATGCAGGTTAACATAAAGAGTCCTGCAAAGGAATTTTGTGTACTACAACAAAGGCAGTGATGTATCCATCTATAAGTCAACCAAAATCAGACCAGTTATTTAAGACATACGACTGCAGATGTGTGGCTATGATCTCATACTCTGCTGTGTCTAGCATGTTTAAATAATTTTCCTGGGGATAGGGGAACCCAATGACCAATGCAATTGCCTTTGGGACCTGTGTCTGTACAAAGGGGGAAGCTTTCATTTCCCACATTGACTGCATTCAATCTCCAAGGAAGCCCTTTCTCAGACTTACTGTGACTGAGCTCTGACCCCTCTTACTGTCACCATGGCTTATGACTCAAAGCACT
The DNA here is from genome assembly GCA_003342815.1 of Eudromia elegans. NCBI lineage: Eukaryota > Metazoa > Chordata > Aves > Tinamiformes > Tinamidae > Eudromia > Eudromia elegans. The sequence continues at coordinate 743,878 of PTEX01000314.1, forward strand.
GGGAGTTTCTGCAGGACTGACATAGGGCTCCGCATCAGGAACCGTTGGGCTTTTGTGCCCACATCCATTTCCCTCTTGCTTTTCTTGTAAAGCTTTTCCCCAGTATTTTCCCCAGGCAAGAGGAAGTGCTATGTGCTGAGCATCCCCTGCCTCCTTGTGCACTCAGAGATTTGGCAAAGAATTACCAAAGGGCGCCTTGGCAGGAACGGGGCCTGTCTCGGCAGTGCTTGCCTCCCTCTTCTGCTGTGCTACAACTGTGAGGACCGTCACGCTGTCCAGTGGAACCACAAGTTCAGGCAGGACTCTCGTCCTTAAAGCACAGAACCAACTGCTAAAGAAGCCTTTCTTTGCTGCTGGTGTGACACCGGGCCACAGTCTTTTATCGTGTGGAGCCACAGCTCTTCCAGAGGCAGAGTCACAGCTTGTGTCTTATGAGGCTCTGCCTTTTGATGCAGATACTGAGGCACAGTACTGAGAGAGGGCAAGTCTGTCTTTCCCTGTTGACAAGCTGGCTCAGATGTGCAGATGTGGCAGAAGGCTCTTCGGGGCTCAGAGGGAGAGGAGAGTGCTACGGCCCAGAGGCCAGTGCACTGAAGTGCCATCTGTGGTGCTGGTTAGAAGAGCAAGGCCTGCGGAGTGGGGAGGCAGCATGGCTATAGCCACACACAAGACACGCTATCGGGAAGCATGGCGAGGCCACAAAAGGGAAGGCTTGTCACAACGGAGCAGAAGCATGGGCTAGTTGCTCCGTTCCATGAAGTGTCCTGAGATTATGCTTGAGGTAGGGGCAGCAGGCAGCAGGGAAGAAGCAAAGCGGCAGGGAAGCACCACATGCCTTCCTGAGGTTCCCTCTGCCACAGGTGCAGAGTGCTGCACTCTTCCTTCCGAGTGAAAGTCAAACACGAAAGTGCTGGAGCTTCTCAGGGAATCTGCATCACGTCTTCATGTAGCTGGCGGAAGCAACCTCTCCAGGCGCTCTTGCCCTGACACTTAGTGCAGAGTGAGTTTGTCCTGGTGAGCACATCACCAGCACGCCTGAATATTTTGCTCTCTAGCAAAGTGCTTCAGAAGAAGGAAGGCGAAGCAAAAAGCAAGAGTCTGCAGCCACGAGAGAGGGCAGGCAGCGCTTGCTTACTTGCTCCTAATCCCTAAGCTGCATGCACCAAGAAGTGTACTGTAGGACAAGCACTTGAGAGTCGTGATCTCTTTCATCCCACCAGGATGCTCAATGAAGTGGGTGAGTGATAGGAAGCCATGCTCAAACGCAGCAGAGTTTCTAAGAGGTCTGCATGGTGATGAAGCACTGGGTGAGCCTAGGAATGAGGAAGTAGGAAGGCTGGGAGCATCTCCACACCAGTGGAACAGGGCAGCTGTACACAGAGGGCCAGGAGGCACTGGCCCATCTCTGTGTTCGTATGCCTAGAACAGCAGAACTACGTAACCCGCAAGCCATGACAGTGCCTCTGGAAGAGCTGTGGCTCCACACGAATAAAGACTACAGGCCTGTGACACACTAGCAGCAAAGAAAGGCTTCCTTAGCAGCTGACACTATGCTTGAAGCACTAGAGCCCTGCCTGAACTTGTGGTTCCACTGGACAGAGTGCCGCTCCTCACAGCTGTAGCGCAGCACAAGAGGCAGGCAGCCACTGCCGAGACAGGCTCCGTTCCTGCCAAGGTGCCTTTGGCAATTGTTGACCAAATCTCGGCATGCACCAGGAGGCAGGGGATGCTCAGCTCACAGCAGTGCCTCTTGCCTGGCAGAGAAAAGCCTTTTGAGAAAAGAGCAGGAAAGCAGACGGGGGTGCAAAAGGCCAAGGGCTCCTGCCGCAGAGCCCTAAGTCCATCCTCCACGGAGGAGGCCATTGAGTCACAAGCCTTGGTGAAGAAGAGCTGTGCCACCACTCTGACACGAGGCCTGATAAAGACCTTCCGTGGAGCTCTGATGGACACTGCACGTCAGGTGGCAAATGAAAGCTCCTCTCCTCATACAGACACAGCATGAAAAGGCCCCTCCTTTGACTGTTGCCCTTCTCAAACTCCAGGAAAGTCAGTTCAACATACCGAGCACTGCACAAGGAGGTGATCCCAGCCACACACCCCATCACATCATCCACGTGCTGTGTCAGCAGGACAAGTGTCTGGATGGCAGCTTCGTCATCTCCTGTGCCCTGGGAGGGCAGAGGCTGATGGAAGCATTAAAAGAGCATGGAGCACAGTGCCATCCATGCTCTTGATGCAAATAACACCGAGAAGCCCGCGGGCAGTAACACAAGGGTGGCCCCGCTTGCTCAGCACCTCCAACTTCACGTAGAGTGCTCGTTCTGAAAGGATTGACCCGATGAGGATGCAAGCAGATGAGGGCTTAGATGAGGGCACTTGCTGAAATGCAGAGCCTCCAGGGAGAGCGCTGAGAGCTCCAGCTAGTCCTCCACACTCAGGACCTGAAGCCACAAGACATTGCACGGCATGCTCTCGGCCAGGTGCTGGAGCACACGGAACATCACAGGGGAGACAAGGGATATGAAGAAAGTGTGAACAAGCACGGTGCAGTGGCAGCTGAGAGATAGCTGCTCGAGCGTAGAAAAGACACAATATGCAGAGAGTACTGAGAGAGGGCAAGGCTGTCTTTCCCTGTTGGCAAGCTGGCTGGGATGTGCAGATGTGGCAGAGGGCTCTTTGGGGCTCAGAGGGAGAGGAGAGGGTCACCTTTCTGTTCCACATTTCCTTTATTCTTATTAGTGTGGTTTAAGACAGCAGATTTTGTTATCAAGTTAATTGTGGAGGAGTAGATTCTGTACATACTAAGCATCCTGGAATTGATAACTGTCTCTCAGCTCGAGCAAGCCTCTGTATTGCCATAACTTCTGTTTGTTCCTGTTTTTTTGGTCTAATTTCCTCGTTCTGCAGCAATTCTCCCAAATCAGCTCTCCAGGGTAGCATGGAACCCAGCTCCTGGAAGCAGTCCTGGTGGTCTGGGGTTCATGTTAGCCTGGCCAATGCGTAGGAAGACATTGGGAGGGCAAAGCAGGGTTTGCTAGGTCCACTACAGAGTGCAGTTGCTGCTCCAGTCGCTCATCCCTTCAGCTTGGCTGCCAGAGGAGACTCTCGCTGCACTCTTCTCACGTCACTCCCATTCGTTTTCTCAGTGCCATCTTCACAGGCAGCATAAATGGGACTATTCCGCACATTTTATTTTCTTCTTCCGACACCCTCACTCCTTGCCACAGCAGACCCTGTAACCTTCCTTCCAGGCCCTCCTTCCTGCTAGCACAGCGGGTGGGAAGACCGCGCTTGCCTCCGCACTTCGGCACGTTCAGCCGACTCTGCCGAGTTCTGTGCAGTGCCAGGAGCCTGACACTCCCGGCGCCGACCTCCTGCCCTCCGCACCCCGCCTGCTTCAGCTCCTCCCTCAGGCGGCTGCGTCGCCGGGCCCTCGGAGGCGGGGCCGGAGGCGGGGATGAGGCCGGGGCCCGGGCCCGGGCCGGGACCAGGGCGGAGCGGAGCAGCCAGCGGGGGCGGTGCAGCGGTGTCCCGGCGGCGGGAGAGGAGCGCGCGCGGCGGCCGCCATCATGCGATTCCGGGCCAAGATCGTGGATCTCGCCTGTCTCAACCACTTCAGCCGTGAGCGGGCGGGGCGGCGGGGCGGCGGTGTAGTCGGGGGAGGGGGGGTCCGTCCGTCCGTCCGTCTGTCCGTCCTTCTGTGTGTAGTCCTGCTGAAACGGGTTTTGCCTTCCGCAGGGGTGGTGAACACAGTCGCGCGGCTGGCCAAAACGTGCACCCTGCGGTTGGCGGCGGATAAGCTGTATTTCATCCTCTCGGATAAAGTGGCCAACGGAGGGGTTAGCGTGTGGTGCGAGCTGTGCCAGGTGTGCGCGGGAGACGCGAGCGTGGGCGATGCGGGTGGTGGGCCGGGTTGGGTCCAGTGTGCCAGGCTGCTCCTGCAGTCCTCAGCAAGGGACTCCGTGTGTCCCAAGTTTTGCCCTGTTTCCCAGGTGTCCCAAGTTTTGCCCTGTTGCTGAATGCACCTAGTTTATCCAGGGCTGCGTTTTGCCTCTGCAGGGCAGGGGTCTGCTCCTTCTTGGCTGTCTTGTACACATGCACTGTCTCACTGGGTCTCATCCAGCATCAGAACCAGAAAAGACAGCCCACAAAGAATCCATGTTGCGTTGGTCGCATTGAGAACTGTTGGATGCCAAGGGAGGGACTGAATTCAATAGTTCTGGCTGTGTTTTGGTTTCAGTTTTGTTTTGTTTTCTGTCTCACAAGGGGCTTTCATCCCAATGCAGCCTATATCCATTCCTGCACCACATGGAAGAAAAACACATACTGTAGATGTTCAGGTTTAAACTTAAGATATCTTATATGTCATTTATGTCATTTCCCACCTTGCAGGGGAATTTCTTTGATGAGTTCCAGATGGAAGGTGTAGCTGCAGAACACAATGAAATCTATTTGGAACTGGTGCCCGAGAACCTGTCGAGAGCGTTAAAAACAGCCCAGAATGCTAAGACAGTGAAGATCAAGCTAACTAACAAACACTGTCCCTGTCTCACAGTAGCTGTGGAGCTGGTAAGTGCAAGAATACTTCTGTTATCATTAAATAAAAGCATTTGAAAAATAAGTGAAGAGACAGACCAAGAATGTAACTTACATACTTTAGGTACCTTTCTCTGATGTCTTTGTGATCTGAAACCTTTTCTCCTTCCTTGAGAACCCTGAAATCCTCCTTGTATGATTCTTGCATTCTCTTTGAATCTTAACGGGGCAGGAGGATTCAATGTAGTGTTTGGCTCTTAGTTTTCAATTTACTTTCCCCTCTGATCAACTCCAAACTGCTGTATGCATGGAGCTTGCTGTGTTAGCACTTCTGAAGTGTTTAGCTCTAAAGATACCTCCTAGGTGCCCGTGACAGATCCCTCCCAAGTCTTTCCTTATGCAAAAGGAAAATCGAGTTCATAGTGCAGAACCTACAGAAAACTGAAGCAGAGCCTCTGAGCATGCTAGCATTTATTTCCCAGAGTAGGACTGATAATCTTAGCTTTCAGAATTGTAGTTGTGTCTTATCTGCAATAATTTTCTGTCTCTCACTCAAGCCATCCTTGTCAAGCACCAGTCGAATTGTGACACATGACATTCCAGTTGGGGTTATTCCCAGAAGATTATGGAGTGACTTCAGAGAGCCCAGTGTGCCAGACTTTGATGTGAGTATCTGTTTTAATGGTCTCTGCTGACTGGGGAAGTTGTGATTGGATGGTAGTTGGGAGGTAACTGCTACTGAGCTTGGGAAAGCGATGGAAAGGTAAAATAGAAGAACTGGGGCAGCTTGGGAGAGGCTTTCGTCATGACAAGAGAGCCCAGGCACTCTACAATTTTTTTTTTTTTTTTTAATGTACTGTTGAGTGGGGGAAGGAAAGAGGAAGATGTTATCTCATGTGACCCAAATATTGCCTGTGTGAAAATCATAGTTCACCTAGCAGAGCTAGACAAAAGTATGTTTCTTCTTGGCTTTTGTGTACCCTGTACCTGTTTTGACACACAGGTAGATTTTACTGGCAATGTGCTGACCCTGATGCCACACCGCAGCTGCATGCAGCTGCTAAATGCAGCTGCATAGGAGTGCAAATTGTTCCTCCTTGTTGGCTGGACTGGTGTTGACTTCTTGGTAACATAGACAGAGGTGACATAACATGGGAGCTCAATCTGCAAGAACTATCTGTGTTTTGTATTTTGTGTATAGCTTTGGGATAGGTCTTCTGACACAAAATTGGAGAGTAGAAGGATAAGTAACTTGGAATTTTTTTTTTAAATGTCTGATTTACTTGGTAGAGCAGTGACCCAGTGGTACAATGGGGAAGACAGGTCCTCTATTCAAGGGTAATTTTCTGCTCTGATTTAAATGGTGTGCTCTCTGCAATCAGTAAGTAGCAGAGGAGGGCAACTTAAGGACAGAGTTGAAGGGAGAATAAGCATTGAATCCCCTTGTGCAATAGTCATGTGAATGCAGCTTTTGTGTATTTTTAGGTCAGTATTTACCTGCCAGCGTTAAAAACAATGAAGAGTGTGGTGGAGAGAATGAAGAACCTCAGCAATTATATTGTAAGTTCAGGCAGGTCTCTTATCTGAAAAGCTTTTAAGTATGTGTCCTTGTAGCATCTTTCTCTCTTTGTATACATGTGTTCAAGTGTTAGTGTTTCTTCCTACTACCTTTTTCCCTCTTCCTTTCACTTCTTCCCATCTCTTTGGTAGTCTGATTTTTATTTGCAGAGAAGAGTATCAAGTGTCATAGATAAGTATTTATATCATCTGTGACCTGCTAGTAAAATTGGTAAAGATCAATACTGAAAATGGGCTTAGAAGTTCTTTTAAATAGTAATATGCCTATAAGAATTAGCCCTTCTAAAATTATTGAGAATACTTTTAATCGCACAAAATAGAATTTAGATGTGTTGTAGATATCTTCTGATCTGCCTGTCATTTGTGGAATACAGTCAGGATAGTTTCCTTCTGGTTGGAAAACTTTGTCAGGAGGGAGTTTGAAGTTTTTCAGCATTTGTCCAGGATATATCTAGTGGTCCAAAGTGCTGTTTGAAGTTGCTACTTTGGTGCAGCTGTTGACTTTTCAAGTAGAATAGCACTGCACCTGCAGGTCAGCTCTTGATGCATCATATTTTCTGTGCATGTGTTGTGGACAGTGTTTATGCGCCCCTTTCTGTTTATGAAAAAGCTGGAGAAAAAATAGCGACTTTCCAGTTTTCCTGTTTATGTCTCTTGTTTCTAAAGCTTTTTCTTTAGCGCAGGAAATTCCCAAAGCTGGTATGTCTTTTGAAGGTATGGGAGAGCAATTTTATTTCTTTTCGTATCTCTGTAATTTCAGAGAAGATAGTCAAGGGTCCATCACCTGAGAATGTTGCATTTTGTAGGTGAATATCCAAACTCTGAGCCCCATTCAAAAAGCACTTGAGCTGTCAGTTCACTGAAGCACTTCTGGAAGGTTGAGTTTAAACTAGGTAACAGTTTGTTTTTCTGTAACTCTGCAGTGCAAAAGCAGCTTGCCTAAAATTGAGATTGATGATATTTCAGGTGATTGAAGCAAACTTGAGTGGAGAAATGAACTTGAAAATAGAAACCGATTTAGTGTCTGTAACAACACATTTTAAAGACTTAGGAAATCCTCCTTGGGGTAAGTTGCCATATTTCCTGCTTTTCATGTTTGTCTGGTCTTACTTTAGATATACTGCTGGTAACTACACACACTTTCTGCCAGTGCTTAATACAAAATACCGTTGCTGCTTTGAAGTCTGCAAACGAAACGCAAGGTCACATAGAGTGGCTTCCCAGGAATGTCTGAGTAATTTTTGAGCATCTCCAAGTATGGAGACCTCCATTAAATTATCAGATGTTCACTGATTATCAGCTGTGTCCTTTTACATATTGAAATCCCACCTGAGGCTTTGATTAAGTGTACTCTTATACTTGTAGTGCCAGACGATGAAAGCCTAAGCTCTGCTCAAGGCAAAGATTTGGAAAGCATGGCTGAGGCCCGCATAGACATCAAGAAGCTGCTGCAGCTGCTTGCAGGACAACAAGTCAATCCCACAAAAGCTCTGTGCAGTAAGTTGAACAGCTCTGCTTTCAAACTGTAGTAAAAGAGGTGTCTGCTATACTTACAGACTTAGCAGAACAGCGTAACTTCCTTCTGACAGTATGAAACCTTGCTATTTTTATTGTGTCTGAGAACTTTAGGTATTTCTGTATTTAGGTGGGGAGCTTCAGGTATTGAAAGTTTGGGAGATAAAAATGAAGCCTAGTCATTTAAAAAGTATTGTATTGAAAACCCAGACTGAGCAATCATGTGGGTTTTCATGTTTTCTTTGTTTTTAAAGTTGAAAGTATTGTATTCGGGGAAGATTTTAGTTTTACAAAGTCTGAAGACAAAACATCAGTAGAGAACTGACCTTGCTCAGTACTTTTTCTTACATATGGTACCAAATTGATTCTAATGCCAAAGTACATTTTAAACAGTCAACTACAGAAAGAAGCAAATATATATTATTCCTAAGCAAAGGTTGTGTAGGATTTTATATCCGATTTTGGTGATGCTGTATGCCTCTCCCAGGCATTCCTATGAAAGTTTCTGCATTATGCTCTAATGCAACCTGTACATTTTTTCCAAGGAAGATTTAAATCATAGATAGCATTATAGCATTACATATTTCCGTTTTGGCATCAGCTTTCATGGACCCTCAAGGACTTGCATGTTAGAGGATGATATGTCTAGTGAATCTTCTATAAGGAATGGTAGAAGCATTTTATTCTTATGGTGACATTCAGTAGATGTTGTTTAAATTCATCTTTCTTTAGACTGGATTTGTGTTTTTTTCTTCTCCAGATATTGTCAGTGGAAGGATAGTCCACTTCATCTTGCTCCACGAGGATGTTTCACTTCAGTATTTCATTCCAGCACTTGCATGAATGCTCTTGATTCTCTGTCACTTTCTGGTCCAAGGCCTTTTCCACAAAGCCTGAGTCAAGTATGAGCTGATGAGTAATCCAGCAACTATCCATCAGTGTTGGATGCAGGCATCAGCCGGTCGTTATATCTGTTTTTATGAAGTGATCCAAAATATATCCTCATCCAGAAGACCAATTTTGTGAAAAGTTGCTGCTATGAGAGAGACACAACACTGGGGAGCTGGCCTATCTGAGTGTTATGGAGAGAACTTTTTGATATCCGTATGTACTTTTAGTGTGCTTCAATCTGTATAATCTTTTATACAGTATAATCTTTTTCCTCTTTAGAAACATAAAAGTGGGACTGACCTCTAGAGTTGGTGCCAGAAGTATTCAGTATCAGACAATGCAGCCCGAGTTAATGGATCCCTACACAAGTTCTTGTTTCTGTGTAAGCTCTGCATTTGGCAGAGCTGGGGTTTGCTATTTTTCAGGTTAAGGAAGCAATTAGTTTTGCTGTTCTTGAAGATACATATAGTCAGAGCAGGCTTGAGGAGAAGCGACGACCCGGCAATGTTGCCCTTCTTTGTTTTTTCCACCATTTTGCAGACTTATGCCATGGTCTACCTGAGGTTTGACAGGGTATTCCTTTAGCCCACTGCAAGTTCTCTGAACTTCATCATCCTTCAGGCTTATGTATCGTGGTAGCTGCTCTTTTATGTCTCAGGTACAAAATAGAATGGTTGAGTCCACTACCTATCTGTGTAACAGCCTATGTTTGGGCTGTTTTCTTAAAGAATGTGGAAGGTGAAGTGAATTGTTTCATTCTTATATTTGTATCTTAGGAAGCCAGACTAGCCTCAGAGTTCTTAGCTACTGTTTTACAGGGGTCAGATAATCTGAAATACATGTCAAGTTTGTAGATAGTCAGATGGTCTGTCCTGGAGTTGTAACCCATCCTGGGAGTTAGGCACTTTGTGAAGCTCTAGTGTCATATGATGCTTAAAACAGTCTAAGGCTTTATTTCAATTTTGGAAATGAAGTCCCAGCACCCTGTGCTCAAAATTAGTGTACCCTTGTGCTGTAAACTATACCAGAATAGGGAGTTGATCTGTATTAAAATTAGCCGTGTTTTTACTCCATCTGTTCAGCAAATATTATTTTTCCCTTATGCTAACTAATGAAGTCCGTAACCAGAAAGCACATTTCATATCCTGCTTCCAGAACAAACTACAATCAACCCTCAAAATCTCTGTGTGATCAAAACCAGTGTAAATCTGTTTTGGTCTTTACTGTAAATCAAATTATGTGGATTTGCATGATAGGAGGTATATGCCAAATATTCCTGGACTGTCTTCTGAACAGAAGGAAAAACTGTCAGCTTATGTAATGGTACGGTGTCTGATCCATGAAAGCAGACTTTGAATCTGGAGCTTCTTTGGCTCTACAATTGCTATTTTTGACAAGTGATCGCAATCTTTAATTGCAAAGAAATGGTTTTAAAAATAAAAAGGTAGGAATAATACAGGTGTGGGTCAGCAATAAGGTGTAAGTATGCAGTGATAGATTGTTTTCATATTCTTGAGGAGAGGATACTGGACAGATGAGAAGAGGCAGATATTTCTCTAGTCCCGAGTGCTTTCTTACTCTTCTCTTGCAAATGCAGTATAAGGGCTTGGCTCTTATAAAAGCCTAAAGAGTTGTCAGGAAGAGGTTCATGAATGTTTTTGTTGTTTTTTTTTTTCAGATAATCTGAGAAAAAAATCAGAGACTTAAAATAAGAATGCAGAGAAAAAGAATTGGAATCTGCCATTCTAAATCACTGAGCTAAACTCTAGATTCCTAATTTCGGATAGACAAACAGTTGGAACAATCTGTTTGTCAATTAGCACAGTCTGAAAAGAGACTGTCCACCCATCCCTGACTAAAACCAGCTTCTCTTCACTTTTCCAGTGTTTTACCTGGATAAGACTCACACTGATGAAGCATTTGTATGTTTGAAGTCTTGGAAAGATTATATGGGGAAAAGCTAGAATCTTTAAAAGTAGTTTTTCTTCATATTGTCTTTAGTAGAAGGCAAATGGTCTAAAAAGTCAGAGGAGGAGGTAGTAAGGGCATTTTTTTTTTCAGTAAAACTTGTTTTTGAGGGGAAATACAGGTTTTGATTAACCATAGTGCCTGCTTTAGGAAAATGTCGATTTCTTGTTAAAAACAAAATTACCTTTCAGGTGAAATAATTCACTTTTTTTTTTTTTTTAACGTCTAATGAGAGTATAAATATCTTTCAGGCTGAACTCCATTTCTGATGATATGCAACATTCAAGAGTTCCTGTGATTCAAACTTCTAGTTTCACCAGGAATTGAGGGACTGTCTCATAAACACAAATATGAAAAGCAGAGGCAGTCCAATTAGAGCTTCTAATACTTTTGAACTCTATGACATGTTCTAGTGATATGTCCTATTTGAGATTTTTTTATAGCTTCCTTCCTGCATATATTTGAATTTCTCTTGGAACATACACTTTTTCCTTTTGAAAGGGGAAAAAAAATCATTTTTCTGTACCTTGACTACGACATTTCAAGGACATTTTGTGATTGAGATATCTTGGCAATCTCTTCGTCAACCATTAGGTGGTAAAAGAGTGATGTGAGTTATTGAAACTGGTTGTCTCTTGTTCCAATGTGTCATTATGTTAACATAGAAAATAATTTGCTTTGCCATTTCACTTGCTATTCCAATTCTGATTATATAATTTAAAAGAGAAATAAATTTAAGCTCCAATGCTGCAATATCTGCTTTGGTCTGTTTTTTAGGAGTTTTGCCATTTAATTATGTTTCCTCTGATTTAGAATCACCTAAGACTGTTCAAATTGCCATGTGAGAAGACAAACTTTAAAGGCCAAGAGGTGAATGCTAAATATAGGGCAGTGTTTAGATGAGGTATTGGCGTTCTCTGCCGTAGCTGACTTTGGAGGTAATGGAGAAAGATGCCAAGAGCTAGCACGTCTCCTGTGTTGCTCTGTGCCCTGGGGAGTTGCTGTAGCTCCCCGTGCCGGTGTGGGGCAGTCCAATAGAAGCAAGGCCCTGTAGAACGCCTAAGAGGAAGTTAGATTTTTGTTACATTGTTTGTGACTTGCACCCATATTTTTTTTAGGTGTACTTACCCTCAAATTCATCTCCACACTCAGTTCTCTGGCGCTAAACAATTATTGTCTTTACATGGTTTCACAGAAATGGCTAAAGAGCTTTGGCCCCCTCTGTTTGTTCAGGTTGCTTCTTAGTTACTATGTTTCTTAGTCAGACTCTGGTTTTGACATATCCAAATTTGGACGTGTCACTTTCTAATATAGGTTTTTATTCTTCAATATAGTAAGAGTTAATTCAGAGAGTGGAGGCAAGGCTATAAATTTGATTAAAATAATTACTTTAAATGGCTGCCATGAGAGTTGGTCTTTAGCAGTCTCAGAAAATTAAGAAATGTCTAACTGCTTCAGTTGTAAAGCTTCCCATGCAAACATAACTTGTCCAATTCAAAGTTAAATCTTGCATTCAGTGGAAGTTATTTGGTCTGAAATTTATAACAAAGAGACAGTAATGTCTAGCCATACAATGGCTAAGTAATCATGTCTTGCAAGCCCAGTCCTTTTGGTCCTGTTAATCATCCAAAACAAAGGCTTCTGTCATAGTGAAGTTTGGCATTTGAGGACACTAACTTAGAACTTTAAGCCAAGTTTAAGCCAAGCTCTTGTAATACCATGTGTTGTATGTTGGCTCTCGGTTTACGTTTATAGAATTAAATTCTCCATCTGTTACCAAGATCTGTAGAAGTTAAGACTTTTTCTAGAGTCTAAAGCTAAAATATTTACTGAAGTGGGAAGCAAATTTTTCCTGTCTTCAGAAAAGCGGTTTTGTGTGTGTGTGTGTGTCTGTCAATTAGAGTAGAAGCTTTCATATTTTCTATACTTTCTCTAGATTACATGGCTTTACATTCCCAATCCTGGCGCTTTTTTTAATACCACTTTAGTAGAAACATTTGCTTATGTTCATTTTTAATGCCACAGCAATTCAGAAAACATTAAAGTTTTGGTTAAGAAATAAAAACCCTAAAGAGGGTGCTAGAGAGCTGGGAAAAACATGTTTGCAGTCTGCTGAGTTTGAGTTCCCTTGTCTCTTGTCTGAGAAGAGCAAAGCTAAGAACAAGAACTGGATCTTACTTAACACTTGGAGGAGTAGGGAGGGATTTTTTAAACTATTTCACAATGAAAACTTTTATGCAGTCTGCCAATGATCGAATGTTTGATTGGGATTATTTAAACTTTGTCTGTTATGGAAAAATAGTGTTTGTAGAGCAGGAGAATGATCTGGAACAAATCATTTAAGTGCAGACCATCAGAGATCCTGAACTCATTTGAAATTAGGTAGCTAAATAGCTTAGAGAATCTGGACTTAAGTCTCTCTGTGTTTCAGTGCTTCATCAGGAAAATGAGAAGGGAGGATTTGTGGAGAATAAATGCATGAAAGGTTCTGGTGCATTTAATTTCTCTGCTAAATGCCTAAATTTTGGCTTTCGCTTTATGTATGTTTACCTAGGAACTTCTGAGGAACTTTTTTTTTTTTCTTTTTCTTCCCCATATTTATGTCTCAATGAATAGTTGAGGAAGCAAGCTCTGTGAGTGTGCAGGCTGGTGCCACTGTTTTTTGGCTCTTCTTTCATTAAGTGAGAGGATAGATGTGTTCAGCTCACAGAATTAAAGAATACAGGTTAATAATAATACAGAGTTTAATAATACTTCTTGAAGTTTTGATTGTATTACAATGAAGAACTAGAAATACAATTAGCATGAAGTGAGCTGATCCTTGACTGTAGTTCAGTAGCGGAATGCAGGAATTTCCTGCTTTGGATACCAAATACTTTGTTATTTTCTTAACTTTCTTTCATCTGCCAGATTTCGACTCAGTCTCTTATGGCATACTGTCATATGATATACCTATGATGGATGCTAAGCTGGAGCTCCAAGCAAGTAATTTGTCCTACTGTGCAAGGATCAAGTTGACTATCAAAAATGGAAACTGTGGGACACTAAATATAATCAGTCATTAGTCTTTTTAGCATATGAAGGCTGGTGAGGAGAACTGTATTACCTTGTATATACAAAAGTTAAATTACACCCAGATCTAAAGCTGTTTAAGTGTTGTTCAGTCATATGCTGGCACTCATTACAGTCTCAGCAAAATCTGGATATAACTTTTTTTTTTTAATTCAAAAAATGTCAATGTTTGTAATTGCTACAGAAATCTCATCACAGAAATTATGTATAATTTGTATGCAGGCCTGAAATGACTAGCTCTCAGCTGGTATAATCACAGAATCACAGAATGTTGAAGGTTGGAAGGGACCTCTAGAGATCATCTAGTCCAACCCCCCTGCTCCAGCAGGCACACCTAGAGCGCATGGCACAGGGTGGCATCCAGGGGGATTTGGAAGATCTCCAGAGAAGGAGACTCCACAGCCTCTCTGGGCAGCCTGTTCCAGGGCTCTGTCACCCTCACAGGAAAGAAGTTCTTCCTCATCTGGAGATGAAACTTCCTGTGTTTCAATTTGTAACCATTGCCCCTTGTCCTATCACTGGCCACTAGAGAGAAAAGTTTAGTCCCCTCCTCCCTACAATCATTCCTCAGGTACTCATATATATTGATTAGATCTCCTCTCATCCTTCTCTTCTCTAGGCTAAACAGGCCTAGGTCATTTAATCTTTCTTCATATGGTAGGTGCTCTAGTCCCTTAATCATCTTTGTTGCTCATGGCTGGACCCTCTCTAGGAGYTCCACGTCCCTGCTGTACTGAGGAGGTCAGAACTGCACACAATACTCCAGGTGTGGCCACACCAGTGCTGAGGAGAGGGGCAGGATCACCTCCCTCGACCTGCTGGCAATGCTCCTCCTGATGCAGGCCAGGATCCCATTAGCCTTCTTGTCCACGAGGGCACATTGCTGCCTCATGGTTAACCTGTTGTCGACCAGGACTCCCAAATCCCTCTCTGCGGAGCTGCTCTTTAGCAGGTCAGCCCCTAATCTGTCCTGGTGCCTGGAGTTATTCCTCTGTAAGTGCAGGATCCTGCACTTGTCCTTGTTGAACTTCATGAAGTTTGTCTCTGCCCAACTCTCCAACCTGTCCAAGTCCCTCTGGATGGCAGCACAGCTCTATGGAGTGTCCTGCCCCTCTTGCTTGACTTCTTTCTAGTAGGAATGCACCGATCTGGGCCTTGGAGAAAGTGCTGCTTGAATATTAGCCAGCTCTCCTGGACCCCCTTTCTTGCTAGGACCCTGGTCCAGGGGCTTTCTCCAACGAGCTCCCAGGAGAGGTCAAAGTTGGCTCTCTTGAAGTCCAGGGTAGCAATCCTATTTCTTGCCCAGCTTCCTTCATGCAGGATCATGAATTCCAACATCTCATGATCAATAGGACAGTTTACTCCAGTTAAAAGATCCAGCTCTGTAATAGTTTGACACATGGATTAGGAGGAAGTGGTCTGCCCAGTGATACAGGATCCCCATTTTATTTTTCTTGTTAGTGACATTCCTTTTGAGAGTTGAAAATAAACTCAGATTCCAGTCATGACATCTGAATTTTCAGCAGACACAACAGATTTTGATGAAGGCACAAATATCAGCATGCCATTTACATGTTTTCTTTTTTCTGTTTGGGATTTCCGGCTTGGCTTCTAGCCAGCCAATTGCAGTTATTTAATACAAAGTGTCTGTGAGCATGTGTGTCTTCAGCGCGAGACCAGGCATACTGGAGGGCATTTGGTTCCCCTATAGCAAAATTAATCCTGGAGAGTATTTTAGAGGAAAGAAAGAAGTTGCAGAGAAGCTCTATTGATTGCAGGAGCAGTGAGCCTGGACCAGTTTTGCTGACTGAGATAAAGCAGACTCCAGGTTTATCAAAGGCTTTTCTGGAGTTCTCTGTGATGGAGCCAGGGTTTCCTTCCAGGGGCTGGGAATTTAGGTGAAGTGCTTGACTTCAGGATGTGGTCCTGATCTGCCCATTTCCCTGGAGGCAGTTTAGAGAGACAGAGATTCAAGAGAGCATTTGAGAGGGGATCAGTAGAGTCTCCTCTGGAGATCTTCCAAACCCGCCTGGATGCCACCCTGTGCCCCGTGCTCTAGGGGTTCCTGCTGGAGCAGGGGGGTTGGACTAGATGATCTCTAGAGGTCCCTTCCAACCTTAAACATTCTGTGATGCTATGATGCTGTGAATCAGGGAACACAAGAGATGTGAAGCACATATAAGAAGTGTTTTATTTCATTGCAGACATAAGATGATTTATTAATTTATTTATTTGATTCTGGGAGGCAAGCCGCACTAGGGAATTTTGGTTGTTTACCTCTAAAAAAGTAGAAATAATGAAGGCCATTACACCTCAATAAAATTTCACATCAGACTCACTGTGACTCCAAATGCTTCTGGAAATAATTCTCAGAATTTTATATTTTTGGCCTGCTTCATGTAGTGCAGGCATTTGAGCTCAAACCCCTCCAGGCAGGGGTGGTAGCATTGCCTAAAAATTTGGCTGCAGCTTTAAATGCTTGAGTCAGCCAAAGGATATGATAGCAGTTAAGTCCTGGATCTGCAACTGATGCCATTAAAGGCAATTTCTGCATTGCTTTTTGGAATCTTAGAGAGCAAGAGTCATTACAGCGACCCTTTCCTTCCTACCTCCAAGCCTGTCTGTGAGAGACAGACTTGGGGTTTTGAACGTACTCCATATGTAGCAAATCACATGGCCTTTGGGATGCTTTCTGCACATGAGCATTCTTGCTGACTCTTCGAACCTACCTTCTTGGTCAGCAAGTTTATGATCCGATTCTTCAAGGCTAAGGATTTAGCTGGTGAAAAACAGTGAGTTTCTGTGAGAGAAATTATGATTCGTAATCAGATGGGCCCTTAAATACTGCAGCAGTGCAGACATAGTGGAGCCCTTATGAGAGTCCTCTGTGGTGGAATGAGTGATTAACTCCTTGAAGGACAGTATATGTCTCTACAGTGGTTTATTGCCAATATTTTAACAAGAGAGGACCACAAAAATGTCCTACTTTATTCTGTGATAGACTCTGAGTCACAGGAAACATACGCATTTGCAGAGCAGAGAAAGGAGACTGCCAAGACTCTATTTGTTTTTAGTTTTTAAAACATTTTTTCCTTTTAAAGGTTTTTTCCTTATGCAAAATCACTTTCTTACAAATACGCTACTTGGCAAATGAGCTTCTGTTTAGTTAGTTTGCTCTGGTAGCATGGAAGTCCCATCCCATGCACACTGGACACCTTACCTTGCCAAGGTCATACTTTCCCACGGACTAGCTATATACCAGCTGAAACACCCATACAATATATATGTGGGCTACCTGAACCTGTAACACGTTGACCCCATGTTGTTGTCTAACTCTGCTTATATATTTTCTTAGGAAACCCACTAATTCTAATGACACCTAAAATATAAGGCAGGTTAAGCATGAGTTTAATTGCTGCACTGAATTTTTAGTTGATTGGGATCCTTCATTCAGCATGGAAATTCAATATCATGCTAGCATGATTTTCCTCATTTCTGAAGTGCAGAGCAGTGCAGGTATGTTCAGTGTTCTGAAGCATAGACATCTAAACTTCACGGAAGGAATATAACAAATACCAGCATCACTTTTATAAAAAGAAGTAGTTTTCCAAATAACAGTGAAAATGCCAGAAAAAGTTATTTCACTTGCTTACTTAATTTGAGTGAGAGTTGTTGCAGTGATCCCAAAGGAGCAGGTCCTGTAGGTCTGCTAAGAAATCTTTTCCCTCAATTTTATGCCAACATGTTTATGTTCATAGTGTGAGCTCTCCTAAAAACACAGCTTCTAAACATTTGGAAAATATCTTATACTTCGTTTGTGCTACTATAGTAATCCTGCCAATAAAAGGGTGAGAATGATTATCCACAACTTTTCTATTATTAAAATAATTCACAAATCTCTGCCATGGCATGAGTTAAAATGAGGGGATGCATTTCTTCTTCTCAGTGCTAATAGTTGTCACATTTATTACTGAGAAATTACAAGAGTCCTTTTCAGGGAAGAGAGTGGGACTAGACTTAGACAGTGTTACTAGATGGGCAGGAGTGCTTCATCCTGCAATTCTGTTGTCCTTCTCTCACTCAAGCCTGAATGCTGTGTAATGTGTTTGGCAGTGTTTTAACAAATCAGTCTGACACTAAAATGAGCGTATTTGGTGCCAAATTATAACTGGCTATGTTAGGTATCATATCCTGTGGAGGGAAACTAGAGAGCATTTTGCTTTTGCCACTGAGCATTTCTCAGTGAGTGAGCTGCACATTTCCACATCAGCTCCATCCCTTTCAGCGGACAAATGTTCAGGAGAGAGAAAAGGATTCTATGACAAATGCTAGTAATGCACAAATTTAATCAGTGTATTTCCTCTCATTACCAAAGTCTTCATATATACATATGCAGCCTTTTTTATGCGTAGGGTATAGCAGGAAAAACACAGTGTGCAACAAATTGTCACAGGCATTTAATGTGCAAATTTCAGATACATAGTGTAGACCTACTTCTTCTTCTGCAGAAATCAGTGCTCAAGATTTCCTTAGCTCTTCAAGGAAGAAGACCAGCACTGGAAAGTCTCAGTCCTACTGCTTCCCAGAGGCAGACAGAAATGTAATCTTTAAAGGCTCATATGAAAGGTTTCTATGCACCTTGACCAATACATTGGCTCTAGGATAGAAAAGGATCTTGATTCCACTCTGCATTCCAAAGCAATCTAGCTTAGTAATTGACAGTTCTCCCTCTGGTATTGTATACAATGCTGATAATACATTTTTAAGTTAAAAAATGGTATTTTCTTCTTTTGAAACTTTGTGTCAAATTGTTATGTGGCAGTTTGTAACACAGCCTCTTTGCAAGTTATTTCAGCTTCCATGCAAGAAGAATGTGTTTCTCATTAAAGCATAATTTGAATGAAAGAAGACATGAATTTGGCTTTCTATATGTCAAAGAAGTAATAGCTTTTCAAAGTAGGTATATATTTGACTTACTAGAGTGCCAACAGGACCCATTAGGCTACCTATGCACAATGCATGGCAATCCTTACTGCAAAGAATTAATATTTTAGAAAGAGACAGAAGCAGACTACTAATACTATTCTCCAATAACAAGTAGAGATGTCCAAAACAAGTGTTTTGAGCAGTTTGCCCAGCTTTGTATATAAGATTTGTGGGAGGACTACAAATTTGAATCCCAAGTTGGACAAGTTACCTTTTTATAAGGTAAGTGGTAAATCAGTCCTGTCTGTCTAGTTAACGTATTAAGTGTTTATTTTCCTGTGTCCTGTGAATTTAATCCAGGAGACAAAATATGCTTCTAATCCTTATGTGTTTTTCAAACAGTTGGCCTGCTCAGCTTTGCTGCATGAATAGAAAATGCTTTGCTGAACAAAGTAAGAGTTTATTTGTCCGTGAGACCTTGGCAAAATGGACAGATGAAATCTGATTTAAGAGTTTTGGAATAACAGAAAAACGCAGAGTATTTCTTTGGTGTCAGCCTTTCCTTTTCTATGCCATATTTTTATCATTAACATTTTTACTAACTGGAGGAGACAGATGAATCAATGTCATTCATCTCTTCTCTGGAACTTCCTGTAGTGTGCTGAGTGCCTGAGTGCAGCTCCAAATAGATAAATTTTTTTTCAAAAAAAAAAAGTTACAATATGTTTTTTCCCTCTTATACTTAGATTGGCAAAACTGCATCCAAATCTGATCTTTAATGGCTGTGCAAAATTAAGCATAGCAGCTTTGCCTGTTGGATAAGGAGAACAAAGATTCCCAGAGATGTTCATACAATTGCAATTGTCTGAAGAAGTTCCCTCGGTTGGAAGTTACTGTGCCCGAGCAGTATAAAGACTTAGCTTAAGCTACTAGTGAAGGGAGTTTTGTTAAGTCTGAAGGTTTCATAGAATCATAGAATCATAGAATGGCTAGGGTTGGAAGGGACCTGTAGAGGTCATCTAGTCCAACCCCCCTGCACACGCAGGGTCCCCTAGAGCATGTGGCACAGGGTGATGTCCAGGCGGGTTTTGAAGATCTCCA